>PVIU01000145.1:308295-431087 GCA_004026605.1 Ondatra zibethicus
GATGAGCAAGGAGGAGCCACAGGTACTGATTGATGCTGAGAAATCTGGGAGGAGCCACAGGTACAGAGTGATGCTGGGAGATCTGGGAGGATCACAAGTACTGAGTGATGCTGGGAGAGATGGCCAGTATCTGCTTTGATATGTTAATAGGCACCTCAGCCAATTTTCCTGAGTTTGTGAGATCTAACACAAGGGAACAGAAGGCCCTTGGAATCACCTTTAGCAAGTATATCTGTGCTGTCTATAACTAAGCTACATGGCCCCAGGCCACATTTGTCCTGGGTTTCTGAGACCTAACACAGCCCCTTGGAATTCACCCTTAGCAGCTATATCTGTGCTATCTATAACCAAACTACATGGCCAGGGGGCCCCCAAGGACCCATACTGATGATAGTTCCTTTCTCTCCTGTTTCCCCCAAGTGTGGCTTCCCCTAGGTTCCATGATTGCACATATATCCCTAGGGAACCAGACTAATTAAAACTCAAGAACTTGGAGGCCGTCTTAGTAATATTCGTCGGGGGAATTCTAATGATGGTGGATGGGGAAGTGAGAACCAAGAAGATAGACTCAGAAGTTGGTTTCTGTCAAAAGATATGTCCGAAAACTCGGAACTGGATTTCCTAACTGAAGACTCTAGATCATGGGATGCCCTAGATGAAGGTTAAGAGCCTTCACAGGAGCAAATGTGTCCCGTGTGCAGCTGGAAGGGGCACTCTTGTGGGAGGACATAGATGACAGTGATGCCTGGCCCCTCTTAGAGGTCTGAGGAAGCAGGACAGTTAGACTGGGGATTCCATGGGGAGGGGCTCTATTGGAAAGAGACAGTAAATGTCCTGAAAATACATGGCTCCTGGATCAGCTATAACAAACATTAACATCCAAAAACTTGCTGGAATCCAGATGCTGAGTTCAGGTCTATCCCCACCTCAGGGGTTGGCTTTAAGGGCTGGTTAATGTGCTCCCTGTGCAGGGAGACCTAGGGGAGTTGGAATGTGCGGCAAACAGAAACACCAACAGTAAGGAAAGTGCCCAGAGGAGCCCATGTCAGGTGGGACTCTCACTGTAGATGAGTGGATAAAATAGTGTTGAATGGGATCCTTCGGAGGCTCTGGCAACCAGCCTTACTGGGAAATGTGAATGTCCCCAAGGCAGATGCTGGCATATTTCAAGACCTTTCCTGGGTGAGAAGGAAAAAGCCCTGTGCCTTAAGCAGCCATTCTTGCTGTAGCCGTCTTCAGTCTCCCAGCTCTTCCCGCTCTCTTCATTAGTCACATTGCACAGCTGGCTCCTGTAGCCGGGGAAGCGGACAATCCATTAGAGCCACTTTGGCAAACTACTTCAGGAGGACAGATTGAGAGGGAGAGTCTGCTTGCTGTCTCCTGCTGGGCGCCATCGTATCTCTGGTTCTTTGTCATCCTGTCCAACCATCTCCTCAGTCCCCAAACTTGATATTCTCATCCCCATGAAAGGCCAGGGATGAAAAAGGCTGGCTGCGCACAGCACAAAGGCAATGTCTGTAGATGCTGAGCCTGTCCACGCCTGGTGAGTTCTTTTAAACCTGTGACTTTGTTTTTTAGACAGCTACTTTAGGAACTTTCAGATCTGCCCCTTTCAAAAGACAATAGCCACTGGTGCCTCTGAAGCTTTAGGCTGGGGCGAAAGCTTGGTAAATAAGGTGTTTGCCATGCAAGTGTGAGGGTTGACATTGATCTTAGCACCCACGGAAAGAAAGCATATTGGTGTATGCTTAGAATCGCCCTTTCTGGAGAGGTGGGGACAATGGATCCCAGGGATTCCCTGACCATCCAGTCTAGTCTAATCGGTGATCTCCAGGCCAGTGAGAGAGCCTGGCTCAAAAGAACAAGGTGGCTGGTCCACCCAAGCTTGCCCTCTGGCCTGCACACACATGTGTGTGAACACTCAAGAGCATGCACATGCAAAAAATAATTTTAGCAGTTTAAATATTCAGCTTGCCAGTCGTACTGGCTACATTTTTCTTAACCACAGGTGAGCGAGTGACTGCCGCATTGGACAACACAGATGCAGAACATTTCCACCGTCATGGAAAGTTCAATAGCTATAGTGCTTCTGTTCCACGGGTCATCAGACCGAGGCTCGATTCTTGCCCACCTTCTGTTGCCACAGAATTTAGTTTTCCTGGAAGACATTCACGCCCATTCTCTTCTGTGTGTCTGCACTTTCCCACTCTGCCAGCCGAGTTCAGTGGAGCGATGGAACCATCTGGCCCACAAAGTCTAAAATAGTTACTATCTAGACTAGGCAGTTTCCCAGCCCTATCTTACGTGTTTTTTCCAAAAATCACTCACAGCTCCTATGCGTACAAATGTTACAGCGTCAGGAAATAAGTGAATGCCTTACTCCTATCTTTGTAGCAAAGAACAGGTTACAAACATCTTTACTGCTTCTTTCTAGAATCTTCAGGTGCCAGCCTCAGATGATCAGAATTCACAAGAGGGTCACACAGCATCCTTGGTAGTCTTTGGGTGTCACTGACAGCCCCACTTTCACTTAAGTGTAAGGCCATTGCATCTATTTCATATAAGCCAGAGCCTGGGGTCCTCTTACCCAGGCTTCCCCGCTTTTATCTCTTCTTCTAAAAGTCTAGATTAGATGGCCGCTGTTCTGCTCACTGTCAAAACATATCAAGAAAAAATTGTCAGGATCCTATTCCCATCTTATCCGATGTTTTTGTGTTTGTCACCAGAACACCTTCCTTTACTCTCTTCCAGCCAGCCTCCACGCCCCCCCACCTACCCCACCCCCCCCACACAGTCAATCTTAGAGGACTATGACCTCCAGATGTGGCTCGTGTCCTTGCAGGTTTGTGTTGACGCTCACGTTGACGGAAGTGGAACTTATCTAGGCTTGTGTGCCCTTGCCTAATGTTTCTTGGTCTCAGGAAAATGTTGTATGGATAACCAATGTAAGGAAGGGAGGAAAATTGAATCAGGATATTGATAGCTACTGAAATAGAATGGTTTTGAGGTATGCAGAGGTCCGTTCTCTCTACCTTCAGAAAGGTCTGACATACATCAGTATCTACACGCATGCAGAGTGCCCATACGCATGCACACAGTGTCTTAAGGTTACCATTGCTGTGACGAAACGCCATGCATGACCAACAGCAACTCGGGAAGGAAATGGTTTATTTGGCTCACTATCCTGAGTCATAGTCTTTTGAGGGAAGGGAAGACATAAACTCAAACAGGGCAGGAATCTGGAGGCAGGAGCTGCTGCAGAGGTCATGGAGGGGTGCTGCTTACTGGCTTGCTCCTCATGACTTATCAGCCTGCCTTCTCATAGCACCCATAACCACCAGCCCAGGGGTGGCACCACCCACAATGTCTGGTCCCGCCCCCATCAA
Organism: Ondatra zibethicus; assembly: GCA_004026605.1. NCBI lineage: Eukaryota > Metazoa > Chordata > Mammalia > Rodentia > Cricetidae > Ondatra > Ondatra zibethicus. Next base: position 311,682 of record PVIU01000145.1, read on the forward strand.
CCACTAATTAGGAAAATGCTCTATAGGCTTTGCCTACAGCCTGATCTTATGGAGGCATTTTCTCAATTGAGGCCCCCTCCACTAAGATGACTCTAGCTTGTGTCAAAAACTAGTTTGTGGCATCAAATCTAGCCCCACACACACACACAAAATGAATGCCTGCTTTAAGTTTCTAAGAGGCCATATCTCACTGAAGCCATGGGGTGGTGGTGAACCATGGACAGAAGATGGCACATGCCACCTTGAACCCCGAGAGTCCCCAACAGTCACACAGAGATGGTACTGTCTACTCAAGGTCTTCAGATTTCACTATTACATTTTACCCATGTGTGGTAGTAGATGCCTATAATTCCAGGATGCAGGAGACTGAGACAGGAAGATCTTGGGTTTAAGGCCAACCTGGGCTGCATAGTAAGATCCCGCCTCAGGATGGAAGGAAGAGAAGGAGGGAGGGAGGACAGGATTTTAGATTACAGCTGTCTTCATCCAGGAAGATCCTAGCCCAGCAAGTTCTTTGTTCCACTGAGACTGTTGTTGTTTGGGTTTTGTTTGTTTGTTTTTGAGACAGGGTTTCTTCTATATAGCCCTGGCTGTCCTAGAACTCGCTCTGTAGACCAGACTGGCCCCAAAATCACAGAGATCCACCTGCTTCTGCCTCCCAAGTGCTGGTATTAAAGGCCACAACCACTACCCTACAAGAGACTTTTGATTGGTATAAATCTCCTCTTTAGAAACAAACACAGACAGCACCCATAAGGCATGAACATCCTCATTCACTTGATCCGTCAGTCGTTCTACTTTTAATTATCAAGTATCTACTATTTCTAGGTACTATTCCGGATGTTGGGAATACATTAGCAAAAACAAAGAATGGTGTTCTGCTGATGCTTACATTCTGGAAAGATGGGAAATAACAAAAAAATGATAGGTACACAGTATAAGCAAAGTTAAACTACGGGAACACCAAAGAAGAGCCTGATATAGGTGTGTGATCATATGTGCAGTGGTTATGGAGGGCCTGTCCAATAGATGATACTGGCTCATAGACCCAACATCAAATGAGGCAGGAGGTAAAGGTATCTCAAGTCCAACCAGGAGGAGGAGCCTGCTTGGTATGGGGTGGGGGCAGCAGGAAGTCATTGGAGCTGAAGCAGACTGTGAGATCAGGAGAGAGAGGTCAAAGGAGAGGACAGTGGCCATTGTTAAAACTCGGGCTAGTGCACATGTTTATAATTCCTGCATTTGGGGAGGTAGAGGCAGAAATATCAGGAGGCAAGGGTCATCTTTTTTTTTCTAACATTTTTTTTATTTTTCCATTCAAAAATTTACACTTCCTCCCCTTCTCCCATTCCCCTCCTACTCCCCCACTAACCCTCCTCCCCCCCTCCATCCTTAAGAGAGGGCAGGGTATCCTGTCCTGTGGGAAGTCCAAGGCCCTCCCTGCTCCATCCCGGCCTAGAAAGGTGTGCATCCAAATAGACTAGGGTCCCAAAAAGCCAATACGTGCAGAACAGACAGGTCCCAGTGCCATTATTGATGGCTTCTCAGTCCGCCCCCATTGGCAGCCACATTCAGAGAGTCTGGTTTGATCACATGCTCATTCAGTCCAGGTCCAGCTGGATTTGGTGAGCTCCCATTAGATCAGGCACACTGTCTCAGTGGGTGGACCAACCCCTCACAGTCCTGACTTCCTTGCTCATCTTCTCCCTCCTTCTGCTCTTCAACTGGACCTTGGGAGCTCAGACCATTAATCTGATGTGGATGTGGGTCTCTGTCTCTATCTTGATCCATCGGATGAAATTTCTATGTTGATATTCAAGATATTCATCAGTGTGACTATGGGACAAGGCCAGTTCAGGCCCCCTCTCCTCTGCTGCCCAAGGACCTAGCTGGGGACATCCCCATGGACACCTGGGGTCCCCTCTAGAGCCAAGTCTCTTGCCAACCCTAAAATGGCTCCCTTAATGTAGATATCTTCTTCGCTGCTCCAATATCTGCCCTTCCTCCATCTCCACCCTCCCACTCCCCCAAGCTCTCCCCAGTCCTTCCCTTCTCCCTTCTCCTTCCCCCTCTCCCCTTCCCCCAACTCCACCCCCATTCCTACCCCCACCCCTGTGCTCCCAACTTGGCAAGGGTCATCTTTGGCTACAAAGCAAGTTTAAAGCCAGCCTGGACTACATGGAGCTCTGTCTCCAAAACCCAACAACAAGAGTCGGAAGTCCAAGAAGATTTTGAACATAGAAAAAACATATTTATTTGGAGATGGGTCATGGACAAGTGTTACATGCCCATCTGAGTGTATGTATATGAGCATATGCACACATGTGGGGGTCTGAGGTTAATATCAGGTATGTTCCTCAGTCACCCTCCACCTTACTTGTATGTATGGATGTATGGTTTGTGCGTGGGGGTGTGTCTGAGCGTACATGTGCACAGTCATGTGTCTGAGTGCAGGTGTGTGCGTACCACAGCATGCATGTGAAGAGCACAGAGAACAGCCTCGGGTATCAATCTCCACCTTCCACCTGTTAGAGACAGGACCTCTCTGTTGTCTTGATGCCACACACATAGGCTAGCTGGTCCACAGGCTTCTAGGGATTCTCTCTTCTCTCCTCCCTATTTCCTTGTAGGAAAGCTGAGATTGTAGATGCTTATGCAACATGTCTGGCTTTTCCATGGATTCTGAGGAATTAGACTCAGGTCCGCACACATAGGAGGCAAGCACTTTGGCCCACAAGCTCTCCTCCCTAACCCTTCCACCTTATTATTACTTTTCTTTTTGATGCAGGGTTTCTCACTGACCTGGTGCTCACTGATTCAGCTAAACCAGCTAGCCTGTGAGATCCAGGGATCTTCTGTCTCCCAGTGCCTGTCTCCGCGCAGGGAGTGCAGGTGTGCATTGCTGCACCTGGCTCTTTACATGAGTGCCAGGGATTCAAATTCAAGTCCTCAAGCCTGGCAGACCGAGCTGCCAGCCCAGCTTCATGTGTTCTGTATCAACATCATCTTTCTCTTGCTGATAGTTCAGCTCGTCTGGTTTTTAGGCCTCTAGTGTTCTGCGTAGTGCAGGCTCTGAGTTGGGTCAGTATGTGTCTGTCCTTAGCAATGTTGCATGCTGACGTTTTGAGACATCAGGCACTCTGAAAGAACCACCAGCAAGTTGATATTGGGAGATCGAACTTCATGTTACACTTCAGGCGTAGGTTGGCTCTGTGAACTGAGTAAATCAGGCTGTCCTTTTGGATGGTGATCAGTTTCCTCAGGTCCATTGAACAGCAGAGATAACTCCGGAAGTGGCCTTAGAGTTTGGTCGCATAGAGCAGGTCAGGGGCGGTGAGATGTAAAGCTGTGGGGGAGCAGAGCTGGAACCCCGGCCCCCGGCCCCCGGCCCCCGGAAAGCTGAGGGCCAGCCTGGGCGACAGAGTAACGTATCTGGTACTGTAGCACAAACCTACCTGATTATCAACCTGAGATGAGCTTTGCACATCATCGTAAGAGAGCAGTGACTCCCTGATGGAGGCATATGGCAGTCTGATATTTCTGAGTCTGGATTTGATAGTGCTTTATAATCCCAGCACTTGGGAAGCTAAATCAGGAGGATTATGAGTTCAAAGCCAACCCGAGCTACATCGTGAGGACCTATCTCAGAAAAGGGATAATGTTTCTTCCCTGAAGGTTGTCATAACCAAATTTAGGACACACTTTGACATATGTAAATAATTTTAAGACAATGAATGAGACCCATTAAGTGGAACAACAACCCCACGGGTTTGGTCACTCATAGAAGAAGCAAGCCATCAGGAGCCGTGGTGAGGTCTGAGCTAAGCTTTGAAAGCCATATGTGGAAAGCATCCCTGCGCCTGGAGCAAAGGAGTCAATGTCAAATCACTGCTGGGACCAGCTGAAGACTCACCAGGGTGTCTGAAGGTGAGAGGAGCTCCCCAAAATGTAGTCTTGGGGAGACTCCTCGGTGTCATTCTTCCTCACCTCTTGGGGCTGCTCGGAAACCCTATGGCAGGAATCTGGTTTGCTTTTTTAAGTCTAAAGGAGAAGAGGAAGTAGAATAGGAACATTGTAACCAACATTCCTTATAGCAATTAAATAAAGAGTTAGATCCACTAATTTCTGGGTTTTCCCTGGACATTTTTCTTCTTAAAGGACATTTTTAAGCTTAACAAATTCATAGTCCCTGGCACCAGGACTAGCTAGGAAATCCAATGAGTAGAATAGTGAAGAACAATTGTTGTTTTGCTGGTAGTTCTTCAGAACACGCTATTTAAATAAGAACCAATTGTTTAGAAACAAATCAGAATGGCCAGCCCATGTGGGTAAATTTTCTTTTTTACATGCAATTGGTAGGAAGATAGTGGAGAGCTCAAAACTCCATATTTGGCATCAATAATTAGTGAAGCATAATTATAATGGGACAATGACAGCACATATAATTTAAAAAAAACAAAGGCGAAGGCTGAATAGCTGGGAGTGATGGCTCACACCTGAAATACCAGCACCTGGCGGGCTGAGGTCGGAAATGGTTCCAGGTTCAAGCCAACCTGGGCTAAGTAGTTCAAGGACAACCTGTAGTACAGTACGAGACTCTATCTTGGGGGGGCATTAATAAATCAAAGAAATAAAAAGAATAAAGTAATACGAAATTGCTAACAGCATTTATGTCAGTAACTGGAAATAAAGTCCTGTGTTAGATGATAAAGATTTCCATCTAAAATAGTTTAATCAAAAAAGCAAATTTTATAACTTTCAATATTAATATGATTAATAGAAAAAACCTTGAGAAAAAAGTTTAGATAATTTTATGAATGGTGTGGTCCATAATAAATGTATGTTGTACTGTAAACCAGCACAGAACACAGAGTGTGTGAAAGCTGTTGCACCCTAAGGGAAAGATAGAGACCTCACTGTAAAAATCCTGGCATATCATGGTCAGGAATAACTCATGGAGTCCAAAATAAGTCAACTTTAAATAAGCTTGATGGGGTTATTTTTTTCCTAATTTAATGATTTAGTGCTTCTTTGTGGATTTCACATCATATATCTCAATCCCACTCATCTCCTCATCCCTTCACAACTGCCCTCTGCCCTTGCAACCTCCCCCTAAGGCAGAACGAAATAAAATTTAAAAGAAAAGAAAAAATCTCATCGTAGAAATTATAATGTGGCCCAGTGAATCACACAGTATACCCTTCAGTCCATACATCTTCACTAGCCAGTGTTCAATGCAATGAGTCGTTGATCTGGTTCAAGGCCTGTTGTTTCTGCTATACTATTGATACTGGGACTTCTCTTGGATAATCTGTTGTTGCCTAGTGTCTTGAAGGTCCTGCAACTTTGTGTCTGCAGCCCTGCCCCTTTTACATACTCCAGCAGATCATAGATAAGGTAGATGTTGGGATGGGCCAACATCTGTAATGCGTGAAAAGATGTTGGGATAGCCCTGGTTCTGGTCTAGATGGTTGCTGGGTTGGTCAGCCCACCGGCTCTCCCTCATCCTCACACTAGGGTGAGCTCTCCAGCACTGCACCAACTAGCTCACCCTATGTGCCCCAGCTAGCTCACCCTATGCAGTAAGTAGCAAGGGACAGGGACAGGTCACCTGTTCTCTCACCTACACCACCAGGGCCAGCTCTACTGTGTTGCCCAGGTGATGTGCAGGGCCCACTCTCCCGAGTGCTGCTGCCAGTGAGGTGCCAGGCCGGCTCTCCCACCTGCCACCAGGTGGTAAAGGGTGTGGTGGGGGGAATCTCTCACTCGCTCACACCACCCTATGGCAGATTAAGGACAGGACCAGATCTCCCACCCCTATATTCTCAGGGCAGCTCAGCTATGTCCCTATCAACAGGGTCAGCTCTCCTGTGCTTCCCAGGTGAGGTGCAGAGCCTGCGTTCCCTAATACAGCAGCTAGTGGGGCACCGGGCCAGTTCTCCCACTAGCAGGTAGCAAGGGGTAGAGAACATCTTTCCTCGTCCATGACACACATGGCAGATGGGGGGTGGGACTAATTCTCCCACTCCCGCATCCTCAGGGCTGGCTCACTGCACTGCCCTCTCCCCACACTGACCCCCGCAATCAGTGTGAGCCCTGTTGTGCTGCCCAGGTGAGGTGCAGGGCCTGCTCTCCTGCGTGCTGCAGCTTACGAGGGGCAGGGCCAGTTCCCCCTAGTGTGGCCCTTGATGAGGGGGCGGGGTCAACTCTCTACAGCCCTATCCTCTCAGCTGTTGGTGGTAACAGGAGCCCTGGACTGAGGGAGCCTACAGCAGGGCCACAGGCACAGATATGGCCTCTTATAGCAAGCCAAGGCTTGGACATCACCATGGCCCCAGGTGGCAAGCAGGCCACCCACTTCAGTTCGCTCCTCACCTCCTTCACCTTCTCAGATCTGCTTCTCTCCACAAGACATAAACCACTCTGTCTCTCTCTTCCATACCCCACCCTATATTTGCCCACCATAATAGTGTCTGACTGTCTACCACCACAAGGCACCAGAAGGACTCTTGCTTTCTCCTCCCCACCCAGAACAGAGCCCTGTGCGAGCCATAGTTCTTCTCCCACTCAGTCTTAATCAATGAGGTTAATTTTATAACTATAAACTAACCTTTGTATCTAAGAAGTGACATGATCTTTTCAAGTATTGAGAGACCACTTATAAGAAGCTTCCTATGTTGGGTCAGAAAGGAAACCTTCAATAAATTCAGAAAGAGAACTTCTCCTTAGTAACCATAAGACCTGGGGGTATAAATGAACAATTTAAGCCAACGTCTCACTTACCATGTGAGTATTGAAACAAACGCAGAACACTTGCCTAGTGCACACTAGACCCTGGGTTCAGTCCCTGGCACCAAAAGGAAGCAGTACACAGCTTCATGTCTGAAACAAGCTTACCCTAAAGAAATAATAACATGAAAAGTTCCGATGTGGGTTTCCTAGGAAGTAACAGCACTTCAAAACAACTGGCCAAACGACCGGCTCAAAGACAACTACAATACAGTGTATGAGAATAATGAGGTTCAGGTAGAGGCTGGAGGAAGTGGCAGGTTGTAATAAACTCTCAATGCGGAAAAATAAAAGATCCCTTAGGTTGTGCTCATTTGATCATTTAACAAGGAAGAACGAATGTAAACACAGCCCCTAAATCAAAATCAGTTTAAAGAAAGAATGAAGACAGGACCAAAGTCAGCAAACAGAAGCAGGGGCTTTTCTGTATACTGGGCGGGAGCAAGAATAAGAAAAATATGCCATGGTTTATACCTTTTTAAAGATACCTGAGAATAAACTTAATCAAGAAGGTGAAAGACCCGCTATGATGAGAACTTTAAGACACTTAAGAAAGAAATTGAAGCAAACACTCACTAGACGACGGAGAATCCTCCCACGCTCCTAGGTGGGCAGAGTTAATATTGTGAAAATGCCCCTGGTACCACAAGCAGTCAACAGATTCTATGTAAATTTCCATCAAATTCCAATGACTGGAAAGTAAGCATTCAAATGTAAGGCTGAATGTGGATGCAATATAATATAGAATGACACAGATCTAATCACCCTGTAGGTGGATGGACAAGGATTTGGTCTGGTTTTTGAGGCAGGCTCTCACTGGCTAAGCCAGTCTTTAATAAACACACTATAGAGCCCAGGCTGGCCTTGAACTTCTGATCCTCCTGCTCTGCCTCCTCCATGCTGGGATGTCCAGGTATACAGCACCATACCCAGGAATAAAAGAGATTTTGAACCAAGAAACCATACAACCAAAAAAAAAAAAAAAAACTGGAGAGCAACCACAGCAACGTAATTCAAGAAGCTAGAAAGCAAACCAAGAAGGGCTAGCTTCCATGACAACTTCAAATTCCTGATCTGGAACTTGGGGCTAGAAGCAACCCTAGCCAGCAATGCAGATTTCTCTAAGGCTCAGGAAGTGGCTGTGATTCCAGGAGCCTCTGGAAATGGGCACTGAAGTGGGTCTGAGGCCAGGGAACTGGCTGAAAGGCTGTTGGGAAAAGCCTGGCCTTCAGAGTTTTCCTATTACAGTGGATGTGATGTGGTGTCCAAGATCTGTGTGTCTCAATGAACGGAACAAGACACAGAAAAGCAGTAGTAGCAGTATAGATGTATTACAGATAAAAGTGAATACAAAGCAGTATACTCTACAGAGCAGCGAGCACAGGCCCTGACTCAAGAGCCCCCACCACCACCCAGTGTGTCCAGGGCATATTAATTACAGAGGAAAAGGGAAGGGTTCCCTGAAGGGGCAGATCTTTCTTTGACTGACATGAATGGCATCTCTGGGTTATATGACATTGTGTTTACTGTGCATGGACCATCCCATGATCCTCTGTGATAATCATATGTGTGAGATATAATCCATATGCATTAGTCCTTTAATAAAGGGATTTATACAATCCAGGGTAAGGTCCTATTTTTTTTTTTTTTTGGATTGCTAGGTACCAGAGATAACCTTCCTATAATTTACATTTTGGCCCTACCTTTGGGCTTCCTTCCCACCTTCCATACAGCAGGGAGTCTATACTCCTTTATTCATAGAAAAGACTGGAGATCCACTCTATAAGTGATTAAGTACACAGACAAGTGGGCAACAGCAGGCACCCTATGCAGAAGTCAGGCCATAAAGAGTTCCCACATTGACTTCAAAAACCCGATCTCTTCCTCAGCTTACTCCCAGAATGCCTGTTGCTATCAACCCATCTCCTCTGCAGAGGTAGAGGGTTGGGTGCTGAAAAATCTCAGCTCTAGAGTCATTGGCCATTTCCCCTGACAACCAGCTCTCATACTGAGACCATCCATGAAAGAGGCAGAGACCAGATACATCCGTCTCACACTATAGATGCTTACCCACCTATGCATGATCTGACCTTGAGATTTCTCTAGAAGCTGAAGGAAGCCAGTGAGAACTGAGTGGTGGAATGACAGGCTGTGGTGGTGCTTGCCTGAAATGGAACAATACAGAGGTTAGCATGGACCCTGTGAAACGATGACACATGAATCACTGAAGTGGACCAGAGTTTTAGACAAGAGGACCAGAGTTCAAGACCAGCTTTGGTTATATAGCAGGTTTGAGGCCAGGCATGAACAGGGATCAGGCACTGATTTGTCTTGAGCATGTCTGTGGTAAGGGTTCCTTTCTTCACTGAAATCTAAGTATTGTTTTTTGGTATGAAGATATAGGATCAGAGACTACCAGAGTGGTGACATAGCCCGAATCTAGTGCGTTTGGCTGTTATGAAGGCCCAACCTTCCAGAGAGAGATGGGAGACCCCATCTCTCACCCAACCAATTAGGACCTTGAATTACTTTTCCTCCTGCTATAACAAAGTACCTAACAGAGCCACTTAAGGAAGGAAGGGAGGGTGACTCTGGGTGCTACCACCCATCATGATGGGCATTTGTGGCAGCTGGAGTGTGTGGCAGCTGGTGACATCAGACCCACAATCGGGAAGCAGAGATGCTGATACTCAACCCCCTTTTTCCTTTCCATTCTGTCTCCAGCCCTAGCCCATGGATGCTGCTGCCCCACAGTTAGAGTGGGTCTCTCCCACTTGAGCTAACCCAAAATCTAGAAACTCTCACACACATGCTCAGAGCTTTGTCTCCTAGGTGAGTCTGGCTCTGGTCAAGTTGACAGCACAACCAGCAAGACTCTAACCAAACACGGAGTGGGTGCACAATCTTAACCAACCCTGTCACCCCTATACTTTCTAGACTGACAGAGGAAGATCAAGGTGCAAGATCTGTGTTGGAAGAGAGGTGAGGAGAGTGTGGAGTCATCCCTTAAGCTTGCTCATGGAGCCAGACAAGAACCTTCCTGCCTTCCTCAGTCTCTTTGTTCCATCCGTCCTTTTCAGGGAATGAACAGGGTTGTCTTTAATTCCTCTCCAAGTCTAATCATAGAGCGTGTTTGCCCAAACTTCCCTTCATAAAGAGGCACTGGCTCTCTCCTGAACTTTGTCCACAGACATTCTGGAAGCATCAGTGTGCTATGTCCTTCAGTAAGGTTGCTTAACAGTGAGATCTGTTGGTCCCCTCCAGTGCATTTGCTCGTTCTCTGCTCTTTTTCCTCTGGGAACTCTCAAGCTCTATGTTTTTGTCACAAGACTTTCTGTTGGTGCCTATTTTGACATAAAGTACTCTGCAGCCTTTTAGAGAGCGTGGCAAAGCCATAGATCACAAAGAGTGTCATGGATGGCCTCCATATCTGCAGTAAGATCATAGTAGCCACCACATAGGCCATGTGCCAGTGAAAGTCGGCCAGTAAGATGCCCAGATGTGTACAGCTGGGAACTCAGCACTGACATGTAGCCCCCATGTATCTGAACGGGGGCACAGTAGAATGAGCCAGCACCCAGAGAGTCACACAGCTCAGCCCCATCTCTACAGAAGCTTTGCTGAGCCCCTCATCCATTATGGTGAGCTATATGGAGCAGAAACATTAGGGTTTGTATGTGTGTCTGTAAGCCAGTATGAAATAGAATGAACGGAGGTTGGGCCCAGAAGGACCCAGGACTAAACATTAACCTCTGATCTGGAGATGGCCTGTGAAACACCTGACCTAGAGATGAAGCTCTCATGAATTGCGTGATGCCTCCCCTCCGCACTACCCTCCTAGAACCCCACACCCATACCCTACAAGCAAACCCTGGCAGGCCCAATTCAGAGAGTGGTTTAAGGAACCAGGCAGCCTCCCTGGCTGGTGGCAGGAGCCTGTCAGATTTTACTTTACATGTCATAGGATCTTTTTTTTTAACGGAGATAGAAGTTTCTAATTTGGCTTTTTCCTTTACACATTCATTTGGCATAAGTGCTAAGCACATGCTTTTTAAAAACTAGTTATGGTTCAGTTTTTATTTTCTTACTTTAAAATGATCAGCACCTCACACTCTGATGCATAATTCATTATGCAAACCAAGATCCTTTTTGAGCTTAGAGAAAGGGAGGAGGCAGGGCAGGCGTGTGCTTTGTGTGTTGGCACCTGCAAGAATCCTGTAGTTAGGACCTGCTTACTTCCAGGGCACAGCTGCAGCCAAAAGGGTCTGAATGTTGCCCCAGGGTATTCGGTTGTGCAAAAGTGCTGCCACCATTTACTCAAAAGTGTTGGTTTACGTGAGCTTCAAACCCCCTGACGTTCAAAATTGGGAACTTGTTAATTTAAGACGTATGTTCATCCGGGTTTGTGTTGCTAGAGAAACAAGTTCATTTTAATATCTCTGAAGCCAGGATGCAGGTCATGGTCCCTCGGGTTCAGACCACACTTGTGACTCAGTGGGAGGGTGAATGCTGGTGATAACTATTCCCCTTCTCATTGCTGCATCTGAGGTACTACCTGTGTTTAATGGTTGGGGGGGTGGGGGGCGGGCATGGAGACTAGAAGTCAATATCTGGTTTTATCTAGCAATATCAATATTGCTCTCCAATCTATGAACAAGATTCTTCACTGAATCTGGAGCTAGCTGGAGATCTTCGTGTCTCCATTTTCCTAGCGCTGGGATTGCAAGTGTGCTCCAACACGCCAGGATTTTGCGTGGATGATGGGGATCCAAACTCAGGCCCTCAGACTTACACAAAAGGCGCCTTACACACGGAACCATCTCACCCCGCTCTTTTGCCTGGATTCTTCACAAAGACCTGTGACTCAGCACTGAGTGCCTGCTGAGGGTCTGCAAGCTGAGTGGCAGGATGGGAGGGTGAGGTTTTTGGAACAAATGTTTAAAGAAAGAATGGTCTCCACTCCATATTTCAGAGGAACCGCCAAGTTCCATGTGACAGCAGAGGAAAGACGGCGCCGTCCAAACAGCTGAGCAGGGGCTGTGTTTTGTTCCCGAGAGGATTGACAGCTACATGCCGTGTGCCGTAACGGGAGGGGAGGTGATAAAACTGTCTAGACGAGCCAAAAGGAGCTCTTTCATAAATGGAGAATAATCATTGTAAGCATAAGGAAGAATTGTGTCATATTTAATTAGCAGGAATTCTTTTTCCTTGTCTTGCTGTTACATAAAACAATAGTGCATATATTTGATGGAATGCAGTTGCTTCATCAACAGAGAACTAGAATATAATATCCCTAAAAGAACTATTCCACCTACCCCTGACTGGGAGATGAGGAAGCAGAATTCACTGACAGAATTGTTCTGAGGTAGCTCATGTTCAGATTGATGAGCCACAGCTTAACTCATCCTCAGATGGTCCAGCTTGCACAGCCGCGGTGTCCCTGAGCCCTAGAGGACGCTGTGAAGTCTCACAGATGGGCCTAGAACCTCAAACCCCTACTCTAATCATGGGACATTTAATACAAATATGAAGCATAATGCCCTTCAGCTCCAGGTGGACAATTTGGGCCTCGAGGAAGGAGAAAGGGGAGAGAAGGGGAGGGGGAGAGAAAGGGGTGCGTGAGTGGTGAGAGGGTGAGGACGAATAAATGGGGAGAAGGAGAGAAGGGGCGAAGTGGTTTCTGATGGAGCAGTCATTCATGGAGTTCTTGTCACTTCACGGCCCTTGGCCTCTGCCCTGTAGAGCCCCACCCTCATCTTCACCCCTTGCATTCCCACCCTCAGCCTCCCTGGCTTCTATCCTCTCCTCTTCTCCCTTCCTGCCCTTCTTCTGAACCCTGTGGTGGCAGGTTTGTTGAGGTGGAAGGGAGGGGGGACTTGTAGGGGAGAGACACAGCACAGTGTAGGGCCTTTGAAAATCCCTCTAGAGGTTAGCTAGATCATTCCACTTCTCAAATCGGTTGTGTTCTAGATCAGACGCGATCCACGGCAGGTGAACCTCATTTGTAGATACAGCTTTACTGACACACAGCCCCACTGTGCTCACATCACGTGTCTGTCTTCGCATGACAGTGGCAGAACTGAGTGACTGCAGCAGAGCCCAGGTGATGCTTAGTCCTGGTCCTTCACAGATGTCTCTTGGCTCCTGGTGGGCATGCATACCTCTCAATCCCAGGACTTGCCAGAACCTTCTGAGAGTGGGCCACTTTATCTCTAGTTGATTGGAAAACTCTTTTCCAACAGAGCATCCATAGGGGGAGGAGGGCATCTGAGAATTCCGGAATGGACACACTCTGGGAATTGGCTCCTTAACGGTATCTGGGATACGCTATCATGAGAAAAGTTAGGTCATCCAGAACACATTCATCCAAACTGATCACAAAGGGTGTATGAGTTCCTGTGGGCATACGGTCTGTGAGGAACTCAGATACTGCAGGAGGGAAACTCAGAGGGAGGTATACAACTGTACTCATTTGCTCAATGTTGACATATAGATCATGCTAATAAAACTTATTGTCCAAACAATCAGTCAACCTGTTAATCAACAATTAAATTTTAAAACAGAAATACAAAATACTAAAATCCTCTGGAAATCGAATATACACTTTTCATATGCCCCAGAGATTCCACCTCTGGGTGTTTACTTAAGATAAATGAAAGGGTATGTCCACACAGACTTGTAACCAAATGTTCATAGCAGCCTTCGGCATAACAGCCCTAACCTGTCCATAGCAACCTTCCTGAAAGCTGGAAACAACTCAGATGTGTTTGTCATCAGGTGAGTGATAGCCATACATCCCTGCCATAGAATGCTGCTCCTCCGTAACAAAGGAACAAGCCACTGATGCACACAGCAAACAGATAAAGTTCACAGCTGCTCTAGTGAATAAACACCAGCCACAGAAGACCAGAACACTTACATGGAAAACCCGCCACAGGTCACTCTATCGTGAAGTCAGTTAGATTTGCTTGGGTGAAGGAAGACAATTCAGCCAGCTGTCCCGAAGTCACCTGAAGGCTTTCACCCTTGAACATCTGGCAGTTCCTTCTGGGAAAGTGTGCACTGGGCTCTCTGGCTGCTTCTGCGCAATCTCTTAACCCAGGCTCACTACGTGTCTTTGCTCATGGCCTAGCCTTGGAACTCAGAATCCCTCCTACCATACTCACAGATATAAAGGGAAGGAACCCAGTCCATGAATCTACATCACATTGTAAGAACCTGGAGGGTGAGATGATTCAGGCATGTTTGGGATATATAACCTAGTTTAATATTAAGGCACTTAACCCACAGTACCTGGGACAGAGCAGAACCAAATAGAAGACCGTCTCCTGACCACCTCTTCCACCAGTTGTGCCTGCCACCACTTCTACAGTGTTCTCCCTGTTGCCAGTAAATCAGATACAGCTGATGCCACTTAAGTTCAAATACTTTTTCATGGTCTGTGAGAACCTTAGCTACTTTCAGAAAACAGTGTAATGAAAACCTTGCTAGCCAAAGAGTTCTTTAGCATAATACACAATTGTGTAACTTTACTAGGGGAGGCATAAAGAACCAGAAGAGGACACTAGATTTAAAAAAATAAAAATGAACCCAAATTCAACCTAGTGGAATGATGAGTTTCCTGGGGTTACCTAAAAAACAGGCAGCTCAGGAAGATGCACCATTAATGGTCCTCAACCTCTAGTCAGCCTCCAGTCTCCTGTACACTTGAGCATCCCTCAAGACCTCATGCAGCTGGGGGAAGAGAAGAGTAATGACTGAAATCTCAGGTGAGCACATCATGGCTCTCCTTCTGCAAGAGAACATTAGCAGTCTCAGTGCCATTTCCTAGACTAGTTAACAGCTTTATTGTTCTGCTGGTTCTGTTTCTGCAAATGCGAGCTCAAGCCCTCCATCAGGACAAGTATCATTATGGCTGCCGTCATGTCGTACGCCTTTCTCCAACTCGTATGTTCTTTCCTCTCTTTCTTGTGTTTTATTTCTTGGGTGTGACATGCGGTGTGGTGTGGGGGGGGGGTGAAAAGACCAGAGGAGGACATCAGGTGCCCTTCTCTGTTGTTCTCTGCTTTAGTCCTTTGAGACAGGTCTCTCCCAAACCTGGAACTCATCTTCACTCAGCTAGGCTGACTAGCCAGCAAGCCCAGGAGTCTCCCCACTTCTACCCAACAATGCTGGAGTTATAAGTGCTTGTGGTCAAGCCTGGCTTTCTCGTGGGAGCTGAGGAGAAAACTCAGGGCCTCACTCTTACACAGTGAACCCACTGAGCCGTAGCCTCAGCCCTCTTACCTCCTTTCTCATCTCTTCCATAGTGTTTCCTGAATCTCGAAGAGGGTGATCTTATATGTGTTGTTTCCTGAGCAGTTGACTGGTTTGACACAGTAACAGTTGCATCCACAGCACGACATTTACCCTAAGTAGTTTGAATAATTATAAGTCTCACAGCTGTTGACCACTATAAAAGGGAGTTTTCTTTGTGGCCTAGAGCAACACTAACCTACACATATAAACACAAATGTTTAGAGGGCACTTTGACAAATATAGAACAACCACTTAACCAAAAAAGAAAAAATCATTACTTTCTCCACTAATCCATTACTTTCTCCTGTGATTTTTCACAGACATAAGTTTTCTCCCTCGATGAAAGTGCCAAATGTGGGCTCCTTCCAATAGAGTATGCTTTAAAGCCAAGCAGAACGTAGTTGGTTGCAGCCTTAATAGTCATGCCATTATTATAATAGTTATGCCACTATTACACCAGCAAGCACTTATTGCTGGCATGCTGAGAGTATACCACCCATAGCTGAGCATGGCCACTGTCCCTCAGAGAACTGCCTAGTACCTTCTAGTACTATGAACACCATCCAGTAGGGAAGGTGCATCCAACTCAGTCCAAACCTGCTTTCTCCATGCCCTGTGTTCAGAATATGAAGTATCTCACCAACAGGAACTCACTTTTCCAATTCTGGTGTGTACATAAGAGTAATGGTTCAGCTGGGGTTTCAAGTGCCCCTGTATCCAGCAATTCATTAGGATATATCCCACCCCGGGGACTGAGATTTTTATTCAATAATAATGACTCTCTGTATGCCTGCCTTTTTTCAACAAGGGTGCCATCTGCATTTAAATATCCCACTACTGTCTTTACGATTTTCCCAGATGCTCTTCTGTAAGAAACTCAGAAGTTCACAATGAAACCTTTTTACAGGGTGTGAGCAGGATCGCTGAGGCTCAACTCCCACTTGTACAAGTAAAAGCGAATTAGTCTTGGGCAAATAGAGGGCTAAAGAAAGAAGTTAACAGTGCCTAATACAGCCCCCAAACATCTCACCACCTGTGTCCTTTGTTCTGCCTGGGGAGCAGCGATGAGGACAGTGGAGTGGGTGGGGGCGCTACCTTATTTAGCTCTCTGATCCAGTCATGCTCCATGAGCAGTCCAGCTTTATTACTGACCACACCAGGTTCTCAAAAGGGCTTCGGACTGAGAAAATAACCTCATTTTTACAGGCTGCCATTTTATGTGGACGTAGAACCGTTTGTACCCGTAAGCGAAACTCTCTACCACTGACAAGTGGAGTACATTCCAGCAGCACATCCACACTCGTTATGCTTTATTTCAGCTGAGAAACGTGCACAGCACACTGGGGAAGAGCAGTTCTCCACACGTGCACAGCACACTGGGGAAGAGCAGTTCTCCACACGTGCACAGCACACTGGGGAAGAGCAGTTCTCCACACGTGCACAGCACACTGGGGAAGAGCTCAGCCTCCTCCACACGCCTGCCATATTTCCATGTCTGTACAGTTATCTGTCACCCTGGTACCTCTAGAGGTTGTCACAAGTAAAGCCATACTTAGCTCCACATCCACCAAAGCCCAAACATTCTGTGCATTAATTGAGAATGAATAAATCCATAATTCAGCATTGGGCATCCACACACTCTGCATGGCCCTCTCCGGGCCACCTCACTTGAAGGACAAGTGGAATTATTCCCACGGGTGCCTCGGGATTACCACTCTCTATAGCAAGGAGTGCAATGGAGATTTAGGCCTTTGAACTGTTGATTGGACTTCACAGCCTTCTTAGGGTCCTGAATACAACATTCAGCATTTTGTCTTTTCTTCTTCCCTGGGAATGCTGGCTTAACCCAAACCTCATTGTGTTTACCTCATTGTGTGACCTACATGGGTCCCTCCACCTATCTACTTTTCCTTTTCTTCATGCTCTCTAGATTGTTACAGCACTGTCCAAATCCTTTGCATGCCTGTCTAAGTTGGAAGCTCCTCCTACCTCATGAAGATCACATCCCATCACCAAGGCCACTAAGACTCCATACCAATCCCAAGACCACTACTGAATTTTCTTCTTCCTTAGCTCTCCAGCAAGCTCAGCCCTGACTAGTCTGTGAATTAAGTGTCAACGCCACTTCTTGTATGCCCAGTCCCCTCACTGTCACTTTTATCTCATTCTGTTTCTCCTTACCACCTAATTCTTCCCAGGGGTTCCAAGTTTTTCAATCCCAGAAGGAGGTTATTTTGCACAGACCTATTTTTGTTCCTTTATGCCCCATGTACCCTAAAATATAGCCAACATATTCATCCTATCCTCCCTCTTGCCTACTTCTTCTCCTGCCTAACCGGGAACTAGCTTGGATCTGCCACCCATGTACCCTTTTGTTGACTGAGGTTTCTGTCCTGCCTGGTTCCCACAATCATCAGTCCCAAAGAAATCACATAGAGGTCTACATTAATTATAAATTGATTTGCCTGGTATCTCAGGCTTCTTATTAATTCTTATAATTTATATTAGCCCATAATTCTTGTCTGTGTTAGCCACGTGGCTTGGTACCTTTTTCAGCGAGGCAGTCACATCTTGCTTGCTATATGTCTGGTTTCCTTTCTGTCTGGGTGACAACTGCAGACCAAAACTTACCTCTTCCCAGAATTCTCATTGCCCTGCCTCTACTTCCTGCCTGGTTGCCCCTATACTTCTTGCCTGGCTACTGGCCAATCAGTGTTTATTTAAAAATACAAGTGACAGGGTACAGACCCATAGCACCCTTTGCCCTTGGACGTTTCTACTTTACATGGGCAGTTCTTTCTGTACAAACGCTTATCACCCATAGCTGGGACCACACGTCTACCACCACAGCAAGGAGGCTTGTCTCCCCAGGCCACATGAGAACAGAGGGACACCCTGAGATTTCCACACTCATTCATCTTTGATTCTGTCAGTCCCTGTTCAGATGCCAAGTATCATATGGCTTTCCCTGTGGATACATAAGAAATGTCTGCTCATCCTACATAAGCACCGAAGACCAAAGAAAAGATGCCTTCAAAGCCCAATCTGGTAAACTAATGAGGTTATTGAGGTTGCCTTCAGGAGCATAAGCAACTCTCAAAAAGTTACACTACTGAAGAATCCCCACCACATGTCTTGTCCACCTTTAGTCTCCTATGTACCCTAGCATCCCCAAGACCAAATGCAAGCTGGGAACAGTAGTGAGTGGTGACCAGAATCTCAGGTGCGAGTCTCATGCCACCACCATCGACCTAGCTATCACAGCTGTATTGCTTTGCTATGACTTCAAGCCAAGGTCACTGTGAGTAGAGATACCTGTAAGTTGAAGTTCAGATGAGAGGCGGAGAACCAAGGCAGGGTCTGTATTGATGCCACACCTCCTTCTCAGTGAGCACGTCTCTGAAGCCCCCTTCCCACTCATGAGAAGAAAGCATGACTTGAGCTCAGCAAATCTTGTTCCGTTTACTAACCACCCCCACATTGTCCTCTCTTGTTCCTCATCTCTTTATTTCTACCTTTCCTCTTCCCAAGTAGCCCTCCTTCTACTTACTGTCCTTTTTAAATCTAGATTCCACAATGAAAGTATGTGGTTTGCCTTTCTGAGTTTGACTCGTCTTGTATAATGTGAGGATCCTTTCCTTTTCTTGAAAATGGCGTGATTTCATCCTCTGAGGCTTAGCATCACTCTATTGCATGTGTGTTCATGAATGTTTACCCTTTTATCGGGGGGTAGCCACTTAGCCAGATCCCATACCCCATCTATTGCCAACGGGGCTGTGATAAACATGGGTCTGAAAAGAGCTCTACTGTAGCTGGCTTTGAGGCCTTGGGAATCTCAGAAGTGGTATAGATGGATCATACAGTAGTCCTGCTTTTCATTGAGACATATCCTTGCTGATTTCTGTAGTGATCAGACAGATTCATATTCCCATCAACAGTGTATAAATTTTCCTGTATCAATTCTCCAGCCCCCACACAGCACCAGAATGTTGTTTTGTGTTCTCTTGATGATGGCTATTCTAACTAAGGTGATGTGAAATCTAAATGTGGTATTGTTCCTCCTTTTTTATTAGCATAATATTAATTACACCTTAACATAGGTTTCATTTACATTTTCCCAGTGGCTGAAAATGTTGCATTTCTTTTCATGTACTTGTCATTTTTAATTAAATGGGAAACTGTCTCTTCATTTGCCTGTTTATTGGATTATTTGTTCTTTGGGTTTTTAATTTTTTGGGGGGTTCTTAATTCTGCCTTATTAAGTTGCTTTTGTAAGGTATTTTGCCACAGCAATGGAGAAGGTAATAGAATTCTTTTCATGTGACAATATCACATTTGTCTGTGCTTGGCACTATGTCCTAAGGTAACTGGAGTCCTATTTGGAAGTTCCTTGCCTATGCCTGTATCAATGTGTTTCTTCTATATTATCCTCCAGCAGTTTCAATATTTCAGGTCTTATATTTAGGTCTTTGTTCTGCTTTGAATTGATTTTTGTGCAGGGTAAAAGATGATTTCAGTCTTTCACATCCAGCTCACCCAGCCCCAGGAAGAAGCCACCTTTTCTTCAGCCTCAGTT
The DNA here is from genome assembly GCA_004026605.1 of Ondatra zibethicus. Lineage (NCBI taxonomy): Eukaryota > Metazoa > Chordata > Mammalia > Rodentia > Cricetidae > Ondatra > Ondatra zibethicus. Next base: position 331,345 of record PVIU01000145.1, read on the forward strand.
TTGGCACCTGTTGATAGAGAAAGGGCCTGCTTTTCGTCCCGGCCGCAAGGCTAGCTTACACCCAAAATAACCACACAGAAATTGTATTAATTAAATCACTGCCTGGCTCATTATCTCTAGCCTCTTATTGGCTAACTCTCACATCTTGATTTAACCCATTTCTATTAATCTGTATATCACCACAAGGTCATGGCTTACTGAGAAAGATTCAGCATATCTGATTCTGGTGGCTTCATGGCGGTTCTCTTACTCCACCTTTCTTCTCTCAGCATTCAGTTCTGTGTTCCCTGCCTACCTAAGTTCTGCCCTATCAGGCCAAGCAGTTTCTTTATTGATTAATCAATGAAAGCAACACATAAACAGAAGGACCTCCTATACCAGGCACCTTTGTCAAATAATCAGGTTGCTCAAGTCCTTCACTTCCCAGTGGTCCTATCTATCCCTCTGTGTACACTCTTTTCTGGATTCATGTCCTCTTGGTGACCTCACTGAATACCAAAGGCAGAATTTGGGCTTCACCAATTGAAATACATCATTCAGTAGGAGTTCAAAAGAAAACAAGACCATAAATCCACAGTAGGAAACAACTATGTGAATGTTAACTGCTTCCTCCAAGTCTCCCCTGGCGTGCAATGTCCTCAGGAATCGGATTCATCAGGAACCCACCCTCTGCAAGGGACTGCCTCCTGCTTCTGCAGCTTCCCTCAGTTTCTTGCCCTCAGCTGCCTGGCTGCCCCTCATTCAGTCTGAACTGAACACAGGACCAACCAGGAATCATAAGCATGTCTTTTGAGGTCATGCTTTACAAATGCAAATTAATCTTACCAAGGGCAGACAGCCTTCCATTCCATCTGTTCTTGGTGTGCTTTAGATTAAAAGAGTGCAGAGAGCGGGGGAGCCAGCCAGCCAGAGGGCATGGTACCCAGAAAAAGACACACCCAAAGGAGCCAGGCAGGGTGGGACAGGAATTGGCTGTGGGGCACTTGCTTGTTCTGTCCTATTTTCCTGAGGGTCACTGCCGTGTGGCTCCCTAACCCTGCCCCATCCTGGCCACAGCAGTGGAGCACCAAGTTATGTCTTCCACCAGAACCAGAAACTAGTTCTGAATTCCTGAGGGCAGAACCACCTGGAGTTTGCTGGCCTCAAACTTAATCTGTTAACAACTGAGGTGTTTATTACATAGATGTCCAGGTGCCGTTGATGCTGTTGGTGACTGTGCAGAGAAGCATTCCCATGACAGAACAACCTCCGCTGTGGTGTTTTGTATGCTCTAACTTGTTGTTTAAAGCAAATACTTAGGCCAACGTTGATGAGTAGAAATACAATATAAACCCCAAATATTATTTTAAATTATACATGATAAGGAAGATTACTTTTAGTGATGTATTTTAATTACTATGTACCGGAATGCCCAACATGTTGGTATCTCAGTGCTTAATTAATATACAACGTGAAGGAATATTCTTTTATGTTCATACTTTAACTTCGAAATTGAGGAGGAATTTATAACCCAGAGCACTACATTGTGAGTGCTTAATTCCATGTTGCTAGTGGTTCTCCTACTGAAGAGTGTGGACTCTAACATCACCAGGTGCCAGGCAGTGTTACAGATCCCTTATACAATAGCTCCTCCCATCCTTACAGGAAGCCTACAGTGAGGATACGGTTAGCATCACCTTAAGGCGAGGAAACTAAATCACACAGAGCTCAAGTAACGTGGGAGCGGAAGAGAGATCTGAACCAGTCACTGCAGTCAGGGTCAGCGTGTTCCTAGGGCTCAACCACTACTCCCCAGGGGGGACAGAGAGGGACTACCACTCCTCTATGTCCACAACAGGCAATGCTTAGGTCATACAGCAAATGCCAGCTGATAAACAGTGAGAGGAGGTGGTAAGACAATGATTTTTCCCCCAAACTTGTTCAGCCAATGGGATATGACTTGGTGAGAGGACACATGGCAGGGGGGCATGTAGGAAAGGATCAATTAGGAACATCTCAGAGGCAAGAAACAACCTCTCAGTCCCATTACTGGAAGTGGGGGCAGCCACTTTCCAATTACTAACAAGAATGTCTTCAAGAGAGGACAGCCAGGGGCACATCTCCAATGGGCCAGCCTCAGTGTAGAGCTAGAGTCTTTCAAGGGAGCTGTTTCAGCTTGGATCGCAGTCTTTTTCTCTTGGGTTCAACCCCAACAGAACTTTTAAATCTGTGCCTAGAGTACAGGCCAGACAATGGGTCAGCCTCAGAGAGTCTGACCCTGCAAGACCCAAGGACATCCACTTGTTACCTCCAAGGCTTGCTGATCTGAGTTCTTTGATCAGGTGGGGAGCTCACTGAGAAGTACTCAAGCATCACACTATCGAGGTTTGCAGCTGTCAGCTTCTGTAGATAGAAGACAGAGAAGGAAGAATAGAACCCTAGATACACACACCTACATGTGAAGACGTGCACACCATGGCTCAGACTTTGAGTTTGTAACCCCGATCAAATCCTTCACTTCCCTGAACCTTAGTTTTAGGGAAAGAAACAACCACCTCACAACATACTGTGAATACTAAATGAGTTTTCAAGAGAAACATACTTGGGGCCATTGTGGGAACCCAATGTCGTGTGTTCCTGTTCTGCACACGGCATATACCATAAACGACTTCCCACACATGTATAGACATACATGCTAAAAATCCCCCTTCCAACTTGCATTTCGTTGCCCGTGGCAGGGGATGAGGTGATGGGTGCCATCCGTGGCTGACATCAGAGTAGATTTATCTTGGAAACAAAAAGCCCTTCCCCTTAACTTAATGCTTTGTTTGTTGACTGCATGAATGAAAAACAAGCAAGTTGGGGGTTGTTAAGAGTGAGGAGATTCAGGTGTCTTCACTCCCAGGAAGCCTTCTTGGGTTCCCTCCAACTTTTATGGGATCCATCCAAGAGTCACCCTGAATTGCAGTCAGACTTCCTGAATTATTCTAATACCATTGTGCTCTCCTTACTGTGTGTGATGTTCTTGTCTCTTCAATTCAGCATAGCGATTTATTACCACTTCCACCAGAAAATGACTTCCAAGTCCACCTTGAATCTTTCAGGTACCAAAATCCCCAGATGTGTTGTCCCTACAGACACACGTGAAAGGTGGAAGATCGGAACTCCTATGACCATGTGGGAGATAGTTAAGATTTTTTTGTCTTACAATTTTGTGAAGATTGAGATGAATAATGAAGATGTTTATCACAATTCTGGGCACAGCAGATGCTCTATAAATGGAAATGCAGCATTAACGATGGCATCCATGTTGGTCATCATGAGGGTTTGAGAAGGGATAGTAAAAAGGGGAGCTTTAATTCCCACGACGGCACAACAAAGAAGGCTGAGTTTCAGAATTCAGTTGTGGGATCCAGGTCATGCCCAAAAGAGAAATTAGACCTTGGGCTGTGGGCATCCTGCCTGGAAGCAGGGAATGGAATCGCAGCACAAGGAAACACAGCTGTGTTTGCTCCAGACAAACTGTAGCAGGCGGTGAACCCTCAGCAGGTGTGGCAGGCAGGGCCAGCCAGCCTGATGGAACCATGTGAGAATGCCAAGCAACACTCAGGGGAAGCCCGGGAGGCTCAGGACCTGGTGACCACCAAAGGAAGTAGTCACTCTACCTGAGGCTAACCTCCCCTCCACCTGCAGCCTCCTCCAGGACTTTGCCACCAACCTGACAGCTGCCAGCCTTCTCCCCTCTCTTCAGCAAGCATTTTGGGGAGGAAGGAGAGGGATGTTGGGAGAAGGCGCTGCCACACTGCTGGCCCAATTCATGAGGATAGTGTTCGCCTTAGGGAAGGGATTCTCAGGTCTGACCAAGCCATGGCTTTGGGTCTCTCCCCACTCCTGTATTTAGAGAATTGAAGCTGGGGGTAGGCAGAGGCTAGTGTCTTGGAACAGGTGCCATCCTAGAACTTCACAAAGTCTTTGGGAGTCGTGGAGGAAGGAGCCTACTGGACCAAATCCCAAGATGTGATTGTAGTCTCTGAGGGAGCGTACATATTGACCTGTTAAGCCAGATGCTCATGTCGGCAGTAGCAAGGAGACAGAGCCCAGCACTGCCACCAATAGGGACTTTCACTTAAGTGAGAACTTTCTGCCACAGAAAAGAATTTCAGGAGGAGGCAATGGGAAGCAAAGTTAATGTGTTAGTTAAGTAGAGACAGGATAGTTCATACTATAGATCTAATCACTTCTAATCACTGGGACACAAAGTTAGAGATACATAGGAAAAAGTGAGACATGAGACATGGATGTGGGCCTCTCAAGAGAGTCAGACTTCACATGTTTTTTCAATTACAGTATATGTGATTTTGTGGTCTTTTACATTTATTGTGTTATATATATATATGCATGTATGGCTATAAATACGTTGTGGAGAGTGTGTAGAGGCCAGAGAAAAGCTTATGGGAGTTGGCTCCCTCCTTTGACCATGTGGGTCCCAGGCTTGGTGGCCAGTACCTTTACCAACCGAGCCATCATGCAGGCAGCTTTGTGGCTATTTAAGTTACATTATTCAAAGGATGTAATTACAATGAGATTTAAAGGCTAGGCAAAGTTTTACTAGTAAATAGAGTTTAAATGGGGCTAGGGAGATGGCTCAGTAGGCAGGCATGAAGGCCTGAGTTCAAACTCCCATAGCCCACATAAAAGCCAGACACATAGTGTAAGCATCTGTAATCCAAGAGTTCCGCCAGGAGATGAAACCCCCAGAGGTTCATGGGACAATGAACCTGGCATCTACAGGAGCAGCGGGCAGGGAGATCAGCAGGGTGGAGGGCCACATCCAAGGTTGCCCTCTGACCTCCACGTGCACACTGTGGCATGCATTCATGTACTCAAATACACATGTCCACACAAATAAAAGCTAGTAAGCCTGAAATAGATGAGCCAGTTTACCAGTTTGTCTTACTGCAAATGAGACTGAAGGCAGTTTTACAAGGTGTGTGATCTAGATTGGTAGATGAGAAAGGAGCGCTAATGCAGTTTAATTCAAAGCTGTGAAACAGGTGGCCCTAAGTAAGCATGTCATTGCTTTAATATCCTGCTTTTGGGTGTCTTTAAGACAGTATCTTAGGTAGGGTGCCTATTGCTGTGATAAAACACTACAACCAAAAAAGCAACTTGAGGAAAGGGTTTATTTCAGCTATGGTCCCACATCACAGTCCATCACTGAGGGAAGTCCAAACAGGAATTCAGACAGGCCAGGAACCTGGCAAGAACTGAAGCTATAGACCTGGAGGAATGCTGGTTACTGGCTTGGTCCCCCTGGCCTGCTCAGCTTGCTTTCTTATAACACCCAGGACCACCTGCCCCAGGGTGGCACCACCCACAGTGAGCTGGATCACCCAGAAAATTCTCTCCACTGAGGTTCCCTCTTCCAAAACCGCTCTGGCTTGTGCCAAGTTGACTTGAACATGCCGAGCACAGAAAGCACACAGCAGCTCCATGGATGATGCCGGTGTTACCAGCTGTGCTGAAGCTCCTTGACTTCCAGCTTGGAACTCAAACTAGATCCTAGTATGAGGAGCTGTCCTCTTCCCACATCTGTTTAATTTCTCCTGTCTTTCTACCATGCCTCATTTTGGACACATCCCATAGACCTGTCCCTTGCTTCTTTGCAGGGGAAGCCCTTGGAGGAGTTATATTGTTATATATTTCTATACCCACCCACCCCCAACAAAAATGAAACCCTTCTGAAAGCTTAGGCCTTGCGCCCAGAAGGAAACTCTCATCTCTGTAGTGAGGTTCCGAGATGTTTGGTATTCAGTCTCCTCAGACACAAGACAGTATCTGGAAGGCCAATGAGGTATCACTGGAAGGCAGTGAAAGAATTTACTAAAGGAATGAAAAACGAAGAGCATGTGTTGGAACACACACAAGGCAGCAGCAGGTGCCTTCCCAGTCAGGGCCTGCACCGCTGAGAGGGAGGTAGAAATCTTTCTAGTATTTGGGGATGGTCGATTTTATCTTGTGAGACATCTGTGCGGGGTCCATGTCTGGAGAGAAGTGGCCATCTGTCTTTGTAAGCAATCAGTTTTACAGTAGAAATCTTTCTGTCTTGAAACTGACCCTTTGGGTAGGGTTCCGTGGTTCCTCGGGAGTTAGGGTGCAGCTAGCTGAGGGAAGCATCATGGGTCACTGGTGTTGGGGTCCTTGTAGGCATGGTCTGGCTGTTAACGTGTGAGAACATTGTTTTTATTTTCAGCCTTTGGTGTCTACATTTCCTATAGCATGGCATAGTTGGTCACAGTTAATAAAACAATGGGCTACACCATTTTCACCACACTGTCCCTCGATTCTGCCTAGTATCCTTTTTCTACTCCAGGAACCCACATTTAGTCTTCATGATTCTTAGGCTCCGCAGACATGATGGTTTTTGACTGCTGTGTGTGTGTATGTGTGAGGCACGTGTGTGGATATCAGAAGAAAACTCTTATGGAGTTGGAGTTGATTCTCTCCTTCCACCCTTCTGTGGGTTCCAGGAATGGAGTTCAGGTCGCCAGGCTGCGTAGCACTTTTACCCACTGAGCCATCCCACTGGCCCAACCCTGACAGTTCTGAGGAGTATAGGTCAGGCATTGGTAAAGTGTTCATCAACTTAGGACTTTTCTAGTGTTTTTGGTTTTCTTTTTGTAACCACACTGGGATTATAGGTTTAAGGGACCAAACTGAAAAGGCAAGGTGCCAGTATTCAAAACGATGCGTAAACTGTCATGATTCTAGCATGACCAGTGTTGACTTTGATCTCCTGGCTGAAGCCCTCATGTTCTGCTCTGTGAGACACGGGACATTTTCTCTAAAGTCTTGCTTTGGGGATAGAGGTTGAGACAGGGTTTCTCTGTGTAGCCCTGGTTGTCCTGGAACTCACTCTGTAGACCAGGCTGGCCCTGAACTCAGAAATCCACCAGCTTCTGCCTAGCGAGTGCTGGGATTAAAGGCATGTGCCACCAGGCCTGGCTGTCTTACTTGGTTTTTTTGATTGACTTGGAAATGTATACTTTCCTCATGGTGGGAACACTTAAAATTCTCTTAGTTTTGAGACAGTATGTAACTATGTAACCTGGTGACCTCAACATTGCAGCCTGCCTGAGCCTCCCAAGTGCTAGGATTCAAGGTGTGCGCCAGCACGCCCAGGATTTGAACCTTTTCTTTTGGTTATTTTGAAATGTACAATACTGTCATTCGCTGTAGTCATATGTTGCACACTAGGTCCCTGGGGCTTTTCCTGTTTCACTGGAACTCTGACAGTTTCCTCTAACCTTCCCCTGACTCCACCTGGCCTCTCCAGCATTCTCAGGACCTCCCTTCTGTTAACTGGGCAGAGCCGCAGGCTCTCAGCACTTGCTTTCTCTCCTCTGATGTCAACAAGATGTCTCCTGAATATTGATGATCCTGTAATCTTATTAAAGGCTGCCTTGATCTCTTCATCCATCTCGCTCCAACTCTCACTGTCTGGGAAGTCTTCAAGGGACCCCTTCACTCAGAACATGCCCCTCGGCTGATTTTACTCCCTTCTAGAACAGAAGGGAGTATCACACCTTCAGTGAGACAGGAGGCCACACCTTCAGCCTGCAGGGACCAGTCTCCTCCAGCTTTATTCTGCCCTGTGTGATAGGAGCTTTGTGACACTCTGCTGTGTTTCCTTCTTCTTTGGGGGTGGGGAGGAACCTGTATCTGTCACAGAAATCATGATGCTCTAGAAAGAGGCAGGCAGAAGGAAGACCTTTGAAGCCTGTTTCTCCACCCCCACCCCTGTGTTGAAACCCAGGATGATCACTGAATACCACACCACGTGAGAATGCTATTTCACTCACTGCTGCTCCTAGCAACATTCTTAAACATAGAACTGAAACTGTAGTTATTCCTCATTCCATTCATAAAACTGGAGTTTGAAAAGGGGGTCATTTGTCTCTGCCAAAGATTTAGCTAGGTGATTTGACTAAGGCAGTGACATCCACTTCCCCATTGACCAGTGTGTGGTGCTGGCTGGTAGCTAGAAGTTTGCTAGCCCTGAAGGCCAGGGTTCTGCCTCAGTTCCCTTCCACGTGATCCTTTTTCTGAGCTGCTCAGGTTTCCAGACGTCCTGCTCACTGGCTTTTAAGAGTAAGTTCCCCAAGACCACACCCTACATGTCTAGCCTCAGAGGTCATTTGGCCATTGTCCCATACCCAGGGAGGGAACAAAGACCACCTCTCTAGGGGCTTGCCAACGTCACTTTGAAGAAGAATGAGCCATTTAGATATGTCGTTGTGGTCACTTGTGGAAAACAGAAATTCCATTGCAGACAGGAATTTCAAAGTGTCTCATTCTTCAGCAAATATTTACTGTAGCTCAGCTGTTGAGCTAGATAGGAGTACTATAACATTGAACCTGACACCATCCTAACCCTGGCGGTTTAGCCAGAGCACAGATGGGAGGGAGATCAAGCTTTGGCTATTTCCATTCAGAGAGATGAGCCCAGAGAGTACAAGGTTCACACACACACACACACACACACACACGGTTCCCAGCAAAGTCACCTTCTAGAACTCGTAGTAGAAAATGTTTGGGTTAAATCAGACTAAACGGCAGATAACCAAAGGCTGAAAATGAAAGGCTGTGGAGTTGCCTGTGTATGGCTGCATTCAAGAGCATAGGGTTTCAAATTACAGTCATTGATAACAATGGTTGCATTCTCAGTAACGATGTTGTCTTCATCCTACATCCCTGTGCTCATGCAGGACACTTTTCTGAATCAAAAATTCCTCCATCTTCAGGATCTCTTTCTTGGGCATCTAGGATCCGGGGTGTTGTCCGGAACTGCTATGTGGCAACCCCTTGGACCTTAGACAAATGGTTTAACCATATGATCACTTGGAGGTGATGGGGGAAACATGACCTACAAATGTATCATGCTTGTCTGATTCTTGTTCCAAGAAAAGGGGCTACATTCTCTGTGTATGAGGTCAGGAGGAATGGGGAGAAATGAGAGGGCATGAACATGTATGTGGTTGTTTCAATGATGTAAACCTAATTCTAAGTTAAAACCATGCTCCAAAGAACTAGAGTTTGTATGTGGCTTTTAAAATAAAAGGAGCCATTGGAATTCAAAGAACAGAGCACACTAGAGTCCTGGAAACACACTGAGAAAGAGCCCTAAGAGTTGGGAGCATCAGTGGGATTAGCCAGGCAGCGTGTTGGCCTGATGCTTCCTCTTCTAACCCTGTGTAGCTGTGGTTACTGTAAGTCATTTTACTTTGGGGGGTCTTCGCCTTCTCCTCTGTCAGGTGAAGGGGTTAAATGCCAGTGGTCCAGACATCTCTTTCTGAGGAGAAAAAAAATTTGGAATTAGGAAGTTCATTTCTAGGCAAGGTTGTAGGTCATTGTCCACGAAGGAAACAGCTGGGGCCTGGCCTGCTGTTCTAGAGACACACTTTGGTTGCGTAAGAGGGACACCAAATGCAGAATGGAAATCCGCAAATGTCCTAGTATACTCTGTGCTGCCCCAGCTGGGTAACTTACAATTTCCTCAGCATTTCTGGAATCTGCAAATCCAAAGTCAAGAGCTGATGTCCAGGAGACCCTCATACTTTTCCATCCATGAGAGATGGGCAAGAGAAGAGGGGAAAAGAGAGTCCGATGTATCATTCTAAAAGGAACCCACTCCCTCAAAAGTTACTACTACTCCCCTGCAGTCTGTACCTTTGATCCCAAATGCCTCCTCTTAGGGCTAGCTTCCCAGTACTGTGGCTTTGCAAGTTAAGTTAATGATGCAAGACCTTTGGCAGACCCTTTAAACCATTATACTATGTTCTAGTTTGAAAAGTAAAAATGCCCACCAGCACTCAGGAGGATCACAAGTTCAAGGCTAGTACAGGCTACTTAATGAGCTCCTGTCTCAAAGGAATAAAGAAATAAAAATGCCTGTGAACAGGCTTAAAGCTGTAAGAAAGTGCTTTGCCGTAGTTGTTCATGAATCTTAGGGTTGACTGGACTCTGTTAGTCAGCACTCATTAGCATCTCCTTGGTGGGGACAATCCAGTAGTAGTCCAGGGCGGGGCTGTCACATTTGGTACCTGGCTGAGGCCTCAGGAATTCCTGTCACGCCCCACACTCCTAATACAAGACTAACGTTGTCCCCAAGAGAAATACAGAAGCTATGAGATCTTCTCTGCTGTGACCTGGAAAGGCAGAGGGGTCACAAATGCCCGGCTAGGCTCAACGGAAGAGGAAAGAGTTGCCGTCTTTTAGAGGAAAAGGACTTATCAGAACCTGCGAACGTGACTTAGCCACATCAGGCATCTGGTATGTCCAAGTTGCCATCTTGCTCAGTGATAGGACATAGCTCCAACAGCTGTGATTGCCTGAGATAGGATTAAAAAGACAGTGGATGGGATACCCTGCTTTATCACCTGGATGTGTAAGGGGAATCCACTTAAGAAGATACTTCAAATAATAAGGAAATTAAATCACACTCTGCTTGTATGAACTATCAGTGTTTACAGGCTTTAAACATACAGTTTCCAAGTAAGAGAAAAAGAAACTCAGCCTAGAAAATGAATTCCCAAAGATGGTAAATCGTAGCCTTTGACTGTGCAGAACATGGCGGTGGAGGGGGCAAGCAGAGAGAAGTCAAGGGTGGGGAGTAGAGCTCCCTGGTAAAGCTCGCTCAGCATGCCTAAGACTGTGGGTGTCCATCTTCAGCCACGACAAAAACAAACAACAGGAAAGGTATGTTAAGTGAAGGTGGTTGAAATGTAATCCTTAGAACCAAGCTTTGCCGAATCTTAGCTGTGTGGCTACCAACAAGGTCCTCTGGCTTCCCTCTATCAATTGCAGCGTGGAGCAAATAAGAGCACCCCTGTCCAGATGCTACGAGGACAGATGTGCCTGCAAAGGTTTGCCCTTCCAGTCGCTTCCTCGCCTGATGAAAATGCCAGTGCCCAATATGGACTGTGGGCAGTCAACCAAACACACAGGAGGAGGGTGACCTCTCCATCCTTGGGGATGATATGTGCATGGGAATTCTAGAGAGGAGGAGGCCTTCCTGTGACATCTGGGCACCCATCAGTCTATGGGCTCCCACTGTGCCCCATCTCCCTCCCCATACTTATCCTCACTCTGACACGTTTTTTAAATTTGGCTCTACATTTTAAGCATGTCAAGCTAGATTTTAGTTTTAGTGACTCTTACATATTTGGAATTAGAGTCTCCAGAATTCATTATGCAAATCCATGCAAATGATATGTAAAGAGGCAGTCACTCCAGATTGTGGGGAGGGGAGTGTGTAGACCAGTACAAAGGGCCTTGAATGAAAATTTGCATGTGTTAGCAGAGCCCCTGGTTGAAGGCCCTGCACATTCACTGTGACAGTACACGTCACAGCCTTCATTTGCTAACCTTTTGTGCTAAGGAGAAAGGGTGTAAGCTCTTGTCTCATTTCCATATTCAAGGTGACAGTAAGGTTGAAGGAGTTGGACAGTTCAACCCTTGTAGCTATTTTATGATACAAATGAAATTTTTTATTTTTAAAATAATGGCTGTGATCCAGGCTGTCTCCTTGTTGTGTGACTTTTCCGGGGGAGACATGAACAAATGTCTAGTGGCCCCATTCAGGGCACAATAGCAAACCAGAGAAATGATTCCTCCCAAACCAAGCTTGGTGAACCGATGGGCAGGAACGTGTGTCATTCAAAGCCCCACCTCGGCTTAAATGACAGTTCCCGAAAGGTGCACCCCTAGAGTTCCTGAAGCTTCCCGGCAGGTTCCAACAAAATCTCTTCTCTCCTTGCAAACATCTGTTACCCACATAAACCAGGGGAAGTGCGACGGGAGTTTTCTAAGTGTCATGAGCTCCCAGAGTCTTTTGGGTTCCAGGGCAGGTTTCAATTCAGAACATACACCCCAACCAACCAAGTGCTGTTGCACGTGCCACACTTCTGGGTCACCTCTCTATACAGTGAAGAGGTTGGTTTAGGTGAACTCTAGGGCCCCTCATTATGTTAACCAAAGCTCAAAGCCCCAGGGCACCCAGGAATAAATTTATGCATGTATAGCCTCAAAGATTGGAGACTAAATACATGATGGAGGAAGAAAATGTCTGGGGAGCCTAGTACCCGAAGAGCAGCAGCAGTAAGGACAGTCAAACTAGATTCCACAGGAACTCCAGTCAAGGGGTCTGGCTGGGGTGATCTGAGCCCATGTAGGCTCTTAGTGGGGAAACTGGGGGAATTTCTTTCTCTAACCATTTTAAACCCCAGGGAAACATAAGCCTAGTTCTGGATATCTGCTAACAGTCTCCTGGAAGCCAGGTTGCTCTCCTTCCCACTGTGTGCTTGTCCCTGGGGTTAGCATGTGTCTCTTCCCAAACTCCGTGCTGTTGACTCTGAAGCCAAAACAATATTATGTCCTTGGCTCTAGGGCTGTGACTACCAGAAACATTCTGTGCTCCAGCTCAGCGGTCCCTCAGGGGACTTAATGTTAACTCCAGCGACAGCAGCAGCCACCAAATGGACATAGTTATGGCCTGCCAGTCCCTGGACTGAAGACCTCCCTAACTCAGTCTTGTGATACCCAAAGGGGGTATGGAGGGTAGGATGAGCACCCAAGAAGTAGGGGTGAGAGTCTGGGGGAGTCTCCTTCAGGTACATGATATGAGGTGCTCCCAGGAAGATTGAGGCACTTCCATCAGCTCATAGCTTCTCTTGGGTCAGATTTCCCTGTTTCAACAATTTCAGCCCCCTTGGCTGACCCTCACATCATATCCCAATGTAAACCCCTTACCCACATGCCCTTCGTCTCCATCTCCTCTCTTTCAGAAGAGCCCTGATACAAAATGTTTGTGCTTGACTGCTTTAACAAAATAGCACTCTCTGAATGGCTTACACAAGAAACTTATTTCCCTAAAACTTCTGAAGTCTGGGATTTCAAGATCAAAGTAGTACCAGGGTTGGATTCCTGTGGCAGCAGGGGTGAGGCCCTCTCCTTGCATCACTGGCAGCCTCCTCCTTGCTGCTCTGCCCTCACAAGAGGATCCACCTGTGCCCCTGGTATCACCCTGGAAATCCATCTCTTCTTAGAAGGGCACCAGTCAAATTGGGTTAAGGTTCATCCTATTGGCCTCTGTTCATTTGAATCTCCCTTTTGAATGCCTCTCTCCAAATAGTCGCATTCTGAGATTCTGGCATTTGGGGGCAGAGGAAGCACAGTTCAGCTCTTAACCATCATGAGACCAACTTGTAGCAGAGTGTTCCTCACACATCAAAGGTTGCCGCCACCAGTGACCACCCCCATGGTGTCAGGCTACAAGGTGTGAGTTTATGGGGCTGGGATAATAACCCTGAACAGATTGGAGCAGTGTAGCATATTGCTTCTGCCGTGGGTACAGCTGATGGGTCTCTGCCTCCCCCTGCATCGCTGGTGGCAGTTAACTAGGAAAAGCATATGCTTTAGAGACAGCCCTGGTTCCACATGCTTCTGAGACTGTGTGACTTCACACATGTTCCCTTGCCTCCCTGGGCTTTCATTTCCCACCCTGTCAAGTGGTTGCTAGGTTGAAAGTTAGCGTGGTTGCAGTTGCTAGGGTGAAAGCGTGGTTGCAGGACTGACTTGAATGAGCAGAGTGTACTGCAAGTGTGTGGGCTGACTTGTGAATGAAAGTATAGAAAACTGGCTTGCTTAGGGTGGCCACTGGCCCTGGAGACAGTAGGCGCTGTTGCCTCTGTTAAAGACGAGGCCCGCCAACCTCCCCAGTACTGGCTTAGCTGTGAATATTAGGTCCAAGGGTTATTCCAAAACCCACCACACACTGAATGGTGCTCCAGGCACACTGGAGTCCCTCCCTCTCTGCTTCCTTTAGGCTAGCCAAAGCCCGCCATCTCCACCAAACTCCCGTGAATCCCTGCCTCCCACCCCTAACTGTTTTGCTGCCCTTCCCAGAATTCCTTCCCGTGACACCAGTGTGGCCACTTGCCCTGCTAGAGCATGGTGACATGCAGAAGGGCTCTGAGAGTTGTCAGACAGATCTCTAACTCCTTTCTGGGGTCTAGATGGGGTGAAAAGAAGTCCAAGAATGACAAAGGGTGTTAAGAAGTCAGAATCAGGCCCTGTCATAGTGCCCCGCCACCAGTCGGCAACAGAGACCAGCTCTCCCTAACCTATGTGCTACAACAGCCCATGATCTCAGTGATCCCATGTGTTCTGTTGACATGCAGGGTTATTGGCACATGTTGCTGTGATTTTTTTTGGGGGGGGGGGATGAGGGTTTCGAGACAGGATTTCTCTGTGTAGCTTTGGAACCTATCCTAGAACTTGATCTATAGACTAGGCTGGCCTCAAACTCACAGAGATCCGCCTGCCTCTGCCTCCCGAGTGCTGGGATTAAAGGCGTGCACCACCACTGCCCGATGGTGCTGCAATTTTATAATCATTTATATTTAGGAATGCTTTCAAACTCATAGAATTTTATGCTTTTGCATTTTCTCAATAAACTTATAAGGCATACATTGTTACTCAGCCCTGTTTTTATTGTTTAGAAGGGCTCCTCCTACTCAAAAAGACCAAACAGTACCAGTGAGGACTTCCCCAAGTTCAGCTACAGAAGGAACCATGGGGAAAGCACTTGATGACAAACCCCCAGTAGCCAATGGCCTTTCTTCAGCATTTTCCATCACAGACTTTACTATGGTGTTGGGGAAACTAGATCTGATTGCCATTCTCTGGGCCCATGCCCTCTTCTACCCATCCTGCCCCTAGGGTACCAGGGCATCTCTGCTTTACTTGAGGGTGTGCCCTGTTTGTACTCTGGGGTGCCGGGAAGGGAAGTGTGGGGTAAGCGAATCTGAATGGGGGGGAGGGGGAGGGCTGACATTGGCACTGTGTTCTTGTTCAAGAAAAGGAATAGGAATTGGTAAGCTCTCCCACCCAAGCTTTCCCCAGTTGGTTCTGAGTGGCTCATGGGTCAGGCTGGCCTTGACTACTCCCCAGCTGTGGGTGGCAGGTGGCGTAGAAGTGACAAGCCTCCCAGGCTCCCCCTCCCCTTCCAAGACAATGTACTGAGGTAGAGAACTGGTGGGAATTAGAGAAAGGGTGGGATTGGTTGGTCTGATTGCATCAGGATCACCTGGTGCTGCTATCTTTTGTGAAAGTAACATCCCTCCTCCCTCTGTGGAGATGTTCCCCAGCTGCACATGCAGTTAAGTCTCAGAGTGCCAGGATGCCAGGGTGCCAGTGTAGCCTAAGGAATGCTCCAGATAGCCTTCCTGCATCCCCAGGGCTTTCTCCGAGTCCTCAGTGAGGATGACCTAGCTGTAACACCTTTGTTCCTCACCTCTCTCCTCTTTCTCCCCCTCCAGGCTTTCTCCTGACCTTGGCACTGACCAAAGCACTGGTACTCGCCGTCCAGGAACCATCTCCCAGGGAATCTTTGCAGACCCTTCCCTCAGGCAGCCCCCCAGGCACCATGGTGACAGCACCTCACAGCTCTGCCAGACTCTCCTCCGTGGTGACACTGAACCCCAAACCTGATGGACGCACCTCACAGGCTGCAGCTACTATGGAAACAACAGCATCTCATCCAGAAAGGCAGCCTCCTACAGACACCATATCCACTGTTGTGACAGCTGCCATCCCCCATCCTGAAAACCCTCTGCCCACAGGTTCCCCTCCAGCTGCCATGGCAACCACATCCTCCCACTCAGAGGGCCGCCCCCCAGGGGATGCTGCCCCCACCATCCTGCCAACAAAGCCAGCAGGAGCCACCAACCGCCCCACAGCGTCCCCACGGGCCACCACTCGTAGGCCCCCCAGACCCCCAGGCTCTTCCAGGAAGGGGGCTGGTGGTTCATCTCGTCCTCTCCTACCTGTACCCAGTGGCCACTCAGCAAGGAAGGAAGGCCAGAGGGGACGAAATCAGAGCTCAACACACCTGGGGCAGAAGCGTCCTCTGGGGAAAATATTCCAGATCTACAAGGGTAACTTTTCAGGATCTGTGGAGCCAGACCCCTCTGCTCTTACCACCAGGACCCCAGTCTGGGGCTACTCCTCTTCACTGCAGCCCCAGACAGTGTCTTCAGCCACAGCACCCAGAAGCACCTTGTGGGTTCCTCCCACAACCCTGGTACCTGTGAAGGACAAGCCAGGCCTTATCAGAGCCAACCAGGGGAGTGGCCCCACATTTACCAGCCCAGCAGGGGAACCGGATGCCACAGCAGCCTCAGGTGTCCCTGCCAGTACACAGCCTGCCCCAGTGCCTTCTCAGCGCCCTCATGGTGACGTGCAGGACAGCCCTAGCCACAGTGACTCTTGGCTTGCTGTCAGCCCTGACACTGACAGACCCCTGTCTGCCAGCTCTGGGGTCTTCACGGCTGCCACAGGGCCCACCCAGGCTGCCTTTGATGCCAGTGTCTCAGTCCCTTCCCAGGGCATCCCTCAGGGAGCATCAGCAACCCCTCAGGCCCCAACCTGGCCCTCTGGGGTCTCAGAAAGCACTGTTTCTCCAGTTGAGAAGGCTGAGGCCTCCCCCACAACAACCGACCGGGGGCCGAGACCCCTTTCCACAGTGCTGTCCACGGCCACAGGCAACTTCCTCAACCGCCTGGTCCCTGCTGGGACCTGGAAGCCAGGAACAGTGGGCAACATCTCCCACGTGGTGGAAGGGGACAAGCCCCAGCACAGAGCCACCATCTGCTTGAGCAAGATGGACATTGCCTGGGTCATCCTGGCCATCAGTGTGCCCATCTCTTCCTGCTGTAAGTACCCAGCTCTCTTCCCTCCTCTTTCTCTTGTCCATGCCCCAGATCCTCTTGCCCTTTGAGTTAGGTATCCCCATGGAGTGAACCAGAAAACCCCAGATTCCCAGCAAATGAGACAGCAAGGCAATAATCATGGTCCACCCATCCCTGGTTCTGGTTCTGGTCCTGGTCATAGCTCATAAAGCCCCAATTCCCAGAGCTGGCTAGCCACACATGTTATAGAAACACCAGACCATCTAAGAGACTTGGCTGGCCTAGGTTCCAGGTGTTAGGGAGTAGGTGGCAGGGCTACAACCCTTGCTTGAAGCATCTGTCCTTCCTGCCTAGAGTTCTGCTGAGTACCCCCGTTTTCAAGGAACTGGGTACCATCGGTGACAGCTGGCCACAGAGACTTAAACAGGCTACAGCTGGAAAAGTCATCACTATCACTTCCTACTTCTCCACCTTGTCTTTCCTCTCCCCTGCACCTCTCTCTCCCTTCCCCTGAGAGAAAGCTTCCATGTACTGGGAAATCCCATCGGCCTTGGCCAACGCACAGTTCTTGATGCATGGGCTGAATCAAGGCCTTGGAGTTCGGCAGATTTTAGCTCTTCTCCATCCCTACACTACCCAGCCTGCTTTACCCTTCATAGTCATGTGACCACTGTGTCCTCTGGACCTTATAGTTCTCTGCTCCATGACAACCAGCACCTCTCTGCAGCATCCTGTCCCTCTGAGAGGGAGGCGTCAGGAGATGTTCAAGAACCCACTATACAGGGTCTCTCAGAACCTTAAGGCCTCTGTATGACTTCCTGTGCCATACTCTGTTCTCAGAGGATATTCACGGGACTTGACCCTACCTCAAATGGACACCTTTAAAGATGTCACCACGTGCTCCTCACTCCCCCGGACAGTCTGTTCTCTGCCCAGCTATCTTGAGAACCTCAAGTCTGCCTTGTCATTTTTACCCTGTAGTCCCTAAGTGGTGTTCACCTCAGTCCCAGAGGCATTGGGGTGGCTTTTGGGGAACAAAATTCTTGGCCCAAGCTCCTCATCCGTGACCCTCAGGATCTCCTTCATAGAACTGCATTGCCCAAACCTACTGTATCTGCCATCTATGAATGGTCCCCACCTTATCCCTGGTCCCCTAGAGTGCAGCTTTCCATACATGCCCAGGCATACCAAGGAAGTCAGCGGGGACCACTTCAGCCACACTAACAGAGCCTGTGCTGGCATCGACCCTGTTGGCTACTCAGGCATTGGATCACCCTATGAACTAACCTTGGTCTTAAATGAAGCCCCGAGGCTTCCCACGGGGAGGCTGTGAAGCCAGGATGCCACCCTCCCCTCACGTCACAGGTCAGCACAGAAGGCTTAGGCCCTTACCATGGCCAGGTTTCCACTCGTCAGTTCACTGCAAGCGCCTCTTCTCCCAGCTTTGCTGGAAACCCTTGTGTCAGGGCAGGAAAGCCACCCCTGCTCCAGGACCCAGTGCAGGGAACATGTAAAGCTGGCGATGTCTCATGCTCCATGGGAGCAGCCTTATTGTCTGTAGTGGGAACACATGTGATTTTTAAGCTGTTATTACCTGTTTCTAAAAGAGGGATGAGATGGAGAAAATATAGCACTATTGATAAGCAAATAATATTAATGTGAGAAGTAACTGCTTTTATAATCTTCCAGTGTGTCGGATGCTCTAGTTTACAGTCCGAGCTCCAGGTATGTTTTATTCTATCCCTACGCTATCTACACAAAATAAACAAGTATACACAGCGCCAAGGTGGCAGAAGGCTTTGGTCCTCACCCACGCTCTACCCTTGAGTTGGTAAACTGATGTCAGCCAAGGCAGGAACAGAGACACAGCCTCAAACTGCATCTCAAGGACAATTCAGAGCTACGAGAGCAGCCTTCGGGTTCTGGGGGGACAGGGGTAGGACACCCTTTCTAAAGATCTGATTTTATTCATGCTGGACTTACTTAGCCCCATGACTGTGAAAGACAGCAGAGTCCATTTTCTTGGCGTGTCTGCATTTACACAGGTGGTTCCTCGCTCCTACCTGGGTCCTGGCTGCCTCTACATCAACCCTGTGTCCTTGGTGACAGCCTGTGGGCAATCCTTGACCACAGCCAGGGAATATTTAGAATATCTGTCCAGTCTCAGAGCCCTAGGTGCTGCTCATACAAATACTCATCTGTCTGGGATGTTTCCATAGTCCTGCGCTGCCTTTCTAGTGACCAGACAAGCTGAGCTCCTCCTCAAGACCCATGTTCCAACCTTCCGTACTGTCTTTGTACCCCAAGGCTACTCTACAGCCCACACAGTGGATTCCATCCCTTGCCAGACTGTCAAGTATTCCCAGCAGTCTGGCTGGTAGCAGAGTGTGAATGTAGACTTTATCGCCTCTAGCGAAGGGGCTAGGAGAGAAGCCAGGTTGCATGGAGTAGTGAGGACTTGACCGTGGCTGTGCCTTCTCCACCCCGTGCTTGCTTATCTTAGGGTGACTTCCCCTGGTTCTAGCGGAAGTCGGTGATGAGAAGAGCAAATTCTGAGCCTGCACATGGATGCAGGGTCAGCAGCTCACCCGCCTTCCCCATCACAAGCCCTCCCAGTGGCTGGAAGGGCACCCGTGTGCGAGGGTTGAGAAGTGCTTTGTCTCCTGAGCCCTGCCAGACACTCTCTGCCAACTCTGTTTCAGATGTGCTGAGAACTGAAATTGATTGGCGCCAGGCCACTGCGAACTAGGGCCAGGAGCCCTGTGGCTGCTGAGCAGGTCTCTGCTGCCACCATCAGGATGCATAGAATGCGCTGCCTCCTGTCGGCAGCCTCTGGCCTGCCATTGGTCACTGCTCACCAGTAGGTGCTCCGGGCTGTCACAGAACCCTCTGGAGGCTCCACTGAGCTCCCTGGCCTGAGCTCATAGGGTTGCGTGTTTTCTCCCAGCCACCCTCACGAGAAGGCTGGAGCTTTGGGGAGGATTAGATAAAGAAGCCAGGGGCACTGCAGGCATGCTGCATCATGCTGCATCACCAACCCAAGTTCAACCTGACAGGGCCAAGGAGAGCCACTCCCTGACCTTAGCAATGCACCTTACCCCAAAACAGGGCTTCTTCTAGACTCTAGGCCATTTGTGCAATATTCCAAGGGTGACATGTTATAGGGACCATGATTCTTAGCTGTGTTCATTGTTCAGTGAATGTTAACTATGAATACACACAGTACTCAGACATATACCTACATGTGTATTACATATGTGTGTGAGAGGGACAGAGAGAGAGAGAGAGAGAGAGAGAGAGAGAGAGAGAGAGAGAGAGAATAAATCCGGTCAAGATAAAATAGCTACCTCTGGGCTTCAAGGTAGTGTCCCCTGCTAGACTTCTAAACACCCAGTTCCCAAATGTCAGGATAAGGAGCCAGACACTAAGCCACTGAGTTTCCTCAGGCTTGTGGGCTTATATCCAGGGCACAGGAGCTGAAACCCATCCCAGTCCCCATCTGCGGCCACTTGAGTACTTTATGGAGTTTCCTGCAGCCCTAAAAATGGCTCGTGGAATCAAACACAGCTGCCCACACACCCAGCTCTTACCTCTCTTTGCTGTGGATTTGCTCATCCAAGAAAAGAGAAAGCACAGGAACGTAGGTTGAAAGAGGTGTCTGCTGCATTCATTCAGGTCCCTTTAAGAGGGAGGCACCAAGATGGAATCAGGCTTGCAAGGCAGCTATAAAACACCCAGGAAGAGCTGGAGCAAGCAAGACAAACCATACTCAGCAATGCAGGCCACATGCCATGGAAAAAGATGGGAAATAATGAGGCTGGACCATCTGAGAGTGTTTCTACTAGGCCAATGGGAGTCCTGGAGCTATAGAGGGACCCTAAGGGACTGAGCATGCTCTGTACCCCTGCCACAGTCAGTCATGATGCAGGCATCTGGGAAGCATGGCCTGGGCACAGGGATGGTGGTGAATCTGGAGGGGCAGTAGAATGTGGGCAGGGCTTTTCCACACTTGTAATGCTACCTCCAGGCCCCATGAAAATCTGGACCAAATGCACTTAAGGGTCTGGTGGGGAAGGTGCTCAAGAAATGGCAGTGAGGAGGGGTGGCTATTCCTCATCTCCTGGAGATTTACGGCACATGTTCCAACAGGCCCAGCAGCTGGCAATTCAGCAGGTATTGGAAAAGGTTGGGTCTCCTGGGGGACCTGTGGGCTTGGATTACCTCGGTTTATCACCCACAAGGTCCTGACATGTGAACCCAATACCCAGGGCTCAAACTTCATACCAGTGACCCTTCTTCCTGTCACACAGCTGATAAGTCCCAGAATGTTCCCCCAGAAAGCCAAGAGAGCTTGCTTCACTCTCAGGGCTGTTCTAGAACTGCAGGACAGAGGAGCCCCACTCATTCCCTGTAAAGTCTTGGTGTCTGTCACCTTTGGAGACATGAAGCAGTTGGTTCTTTAGCTAAATGTACACATGGCTCATGCCCTGTGTTCACTGTGTAACTTACACACAACTTGAAGTTTACCAAAACCGGGTTCAAGGTATGTGGTCTTGGTCAACGTTAACTTCAGTGGCCTTCAGTTACTCTTCCCGTGTCGTGCCTCTCTCACACAGCGACGGTGTGGGTTGAAGAGGCCTGTAAACTACATAGTGCTGAGTGCATATTAGACTCCTTCAGTCCCGGCTGTACTTTCCTCTCTTGGATGAAAGGCCAGACCACTGAATTCAAAGTTCCAAACAGAGCTAGAGCATTAGCCTTGAGCCCCTGGCTTCTGGAGCCCAGTGTGTCTGTCTACAGCTCTCCTGTAGAAGGTTTGTGAGAAACAGAGGCCACCACACCTCCCACAGACAGGACTGCTGCCCTTTGCACAGACAGGCTTCAGAGGCAACTGCGGTCTGGCATCCTAGACACAGCAATGTGTAGTTGGTTGTTTTTACTCTTTACTCTTTGAGGGGGCCCACCACCCAGCTCCCAAATAAATACACGGAGGAAACATTATAATATAAACTTATAATAAACTTCTAAACTTTATAAGCTTATAAATGCCCAGCCTTAACCTGGCTTATTTCTTGCTAGCTTTTCTTAAATTATCCCATCTACCTTTTGCCTCTGGCTTTTATCCTTCTCTATTCTACATACCTTTCTTTCCTTCTTACTCTGTGGCTGGCTATGTAGCTGGGTGGCTGGCCCCTGGTGTCCTCCTCTCTTTTTCTTGCCCCTTGATCTCCTCTTCCCAGATTTCTCCTCATATTTTTCCTCCCTGCCTGCCAGTCCCACTTGTTTCTCTCTCCTGCCTGGCTATTGACTGTCCAGCGCTTTATTAGACAATCAGGTGTTTTAGGCAGGCAAAGCAACACAGCTTCACAGAGTTAAACAAGTGCAACATGAAAGAATGCATCACATCCTTGCATCATTAAACAGATACTCCACAGCATAAACAAATGTAACACACCTTCAACTGATATTCCACAACAGCAGTGAGCATGCTCAGCCAGCTCGGCAGCACGGCCTTGGGAAGTTCATCTCTCCGGATTTTGACTCCCTGCTTTTCAAACTAAGAATAACAGAGGGAAAAAAATCACCAAATATTGGGCAGATTCTGCATGCAGGAGGTGCATGTGAACTGCACAGAAGTCAAGAGGTCAAGTGACTTACTCGGGTTTGTGAGCATTGTGTTAATGTCGGGTTCTAACTCCCACATCCCTCTCACCCCAGGACTGGGAGTCTCTAAGGCCGTCTCTGCCACTTTGATTTTGCTTGCATGCCTGTGGACTACTCAGTGGGTCCAAGGCACGGATGCCCCCCTTCCTCAGAGACGTGGCTTTTGAGGACATTGTCACCTGTTTGCAGACTGGCACTGAAGTGTGTGATGTGATGTCAGATAGCCTCATAGGCCAGCAAGGGAAAAGTGGCTGCTTGTCCCTGCCAACTCCCCGCTTCCCCCTGGGCTCCAGCTTCTACAGAGCTGAGAAAACCTCTGTCCTCACTTCTGAATGTTCCTATTTCTGTAGGGAGCTGGCTTTACTAGCGTGAATTGCCCTGACCGCTTCCTCCTTGATGTTTCAGAGGCAGAGACTGGGCTATGAGGGGATAAAGGTAACAGGAAGGGAGGGAAGGGACCTGTGACAGCCAGCTGTGTTCTTCAGGCCGTGGTGTCTCCCAGCAGAATAAAAGGGTGGCCTAACCGTGCTGTTTCCACATTGGGCTTTGCAGTGCCTCTGCGCCTTCTTTCAAGCAGTGAAGAAAGGGCTTCGGAAGGATTCAGGGGAAAGACAGATCCACAAAACTTGAACAATCTGTTGCCAGCCAGTCTCTGAAATCCCATGAGCCCATTCGGAAGTCCCCTCCATG
Source organism: Ondatra zibethicus (assembly GCA_004026605.1). Classification (NCBI taxonomy): domain Eukaryota; kingdom Metazoa; phylum Chordata; class Mammalia; order Rodentia; family Cricetidae; genus Ondatra; species Ondatra zibethicus. The sequence continues at coordinate 354,429 of PVIU01000145.1, forward strand.
TGCCAGGGGCTTCTCAAGACACTCTAGAGGCCGGCCTAGCAAATGGGAAGGAAGTCCTTCTGTCCAAAGCAGGTGTGACAAAATACTAATGGAAGCTGCCTCCTGACCTTGTTTAGAGATGATCTCCAGAGGGCCAGTGATGGGGAGGAAAGTGACAGAATGTTCCAGGGAGCCCCTAGGGCTGGAGCCTGGGCTCTGAGGTCTCAGCTCACATATGCCAGCTTCTGCAGCTGCCTGGCATCCTGACAGTGTGCCCAGGCTACATAGCTCAAACCCCTGGACTTTCCAAGGGAGCTGGCCCTCTGCTGCCCCCTGGTGCTGGCCTCTGAACAGAGCAGCCTGAGCCCCCATTCCCAGGCACTGAGATGTCAGGCACCTTCAGGATATCGGTCAAGTACGTACAGTCCTGACTCTTTCCCTTCACTGTGGAAGGTTCTGGTGCTGGTGAACCTAGGCAGTACACACTTACCCCCTCCCTAGCTGCTCCCCACGATGTACCACCATTCTGCTGTGTGAGTCTGGACAAGGCACCCCACCTCTTCAACCTCAGATGCTCCTTGGGACCGTACCAAAGCCACTGTTTGCACCTGGTTCATCAACAGAGCCCATGCACACGCCTTCCTCCAGGACTCTGAGACAAGGGTCACATGTCACACGGCGTGAGGGCAGCCTGAGAAGAGCTGTGCTGCTGTCCCCTCAGTGGGGTGAGCCCTTGTGTCCACCTCAGGCAGAAACCCAGGTGTTAAAGAACAGAAACTTTGGCGCCCTCACATTCAGGTTTGCTCTTAAACCTATCAATAAAATCACTACTGTTCTATTTGAAAAGAGTGGGCTCGTCACATTGACTCTTTGAGGTCAAAAGGAAAATTTAAAGCAATCAATATCGATAATGTCCGTGAAATGTAAAACCTATATGACTGCATGTCCACATCTTTTTAAATGAGCCTGGGGGTGTTGTCTAATGCATCTCTGTCATCCTCCTGCTTCGGCTGCTGTCTTCCCAAAGAGCGGGGCCCTGAACACACACGCCGGTCTTCGCGGCAGGTGCTGGGGAGCTCTGCACCAGATGAACAAAGCCCTTGCTTGACACATACTAAAAGTGCAGCAATGCAGCAACCACGAGTGTCCTCCAAATGCACACAGCCTCCCTTCCCCAAGCCCTGAGGTACACCTCTCAACACTGCCCTGGCTTCCCCTCTTACCTCCCCACACACTCCCTGCCATATTGCTCTTTTTCTCACACACACCTGGACTGTCTGCACTTTGGTCCCTTCCTTGCACATGCAGGTCCCCAGTCCAGGAACATACTGCCCATTCTGCATGTGGCCAGCCCCTCCCCGTGGTGCCAGTTTCCTTGCTATGAGGCCATCACCGGGATGAAAGCAGCCTCTCTCACTTGGCCATTTTGTCTTCACCGGGTACCCATCTGTATTGAAACCACCTGATTGGTCCTCTTACCTATGCATCATCTAGCCTCTTCTGCAAGCACACGATAGGATGGATGCGTAGGAAAACTGTGGCGACTAGTAACCGTTTTAGCACACAATAGGTACTCAACATAAAGGTAGAGTTCAGCTAAGTAAGTGAAGGCTAGCGCAGTTGTTGGGGTGCCTATCTTACATGCGCAAAGCCCTGGTTTCAGTCCCCAGCTCTACTTACCAGGCCTGGTGACACCTACCTGTGATCCCAGAGCCCAGAAGGATCAGAGATTCCAGGCCATCCTCATTACACAGTGAGCTCAAGGCCAGCCTGGGATATAGGAGTCTATTCTTTCAAATGAATGAATGTGCTAAGTGGCTGGGGACAGTACCACCTCCTCTGCACCCCACTGGGCCTTAGGCACTTGTCTCTCCCAGCTCTGTTCTCTGACTGGAACTCTCCCCACAGCTGTCCTGTTGACAGTGTGCTGCATGAGGAGGAAGAAGAAGACGGCCAACCCTGAGAATAACCTGAGCTACTGGAATAATGCCATCACCATGGACTACTTCAACAGGCATGCAGTGGAGCTCCCAAGGGAGATCCAGTCCCTGGAAACCTCAGAGGTAACAGCCCCACACCCCCATGGTCACTCTCCACAGAGAGAGTACCTGCTCAGCACTGAGTCCTGCTCCCCCACAGTGCTCTGTGGGCCAGGAGCTTCTCCTCCTGCCCCAGCCCGACCGAACTCGGGATCTGATTCTGAAGCAAGATCCAGGGGCAATTTCTGCACACTGAAGTCTGGAAAACTGTTGTCAGTCTGGGAATAAGTAACAAATGTTTATTGAGGAAATGTTTTGTGGCAAGCAGTCTCTGGGGATGGTGAAGATGAAAGTATGCTCTCGGGGGACTTCCAGTTCTGAGCTGTGGCTGGGAGATGAAGCTTGGTGTCATTCAAAAGCAAACCAAATTAAGAATAGTAACAGATGAAACGCAGGGGAGAAAGCTCCCCAGGAGGCACAGGGAGGATTTGGGTTTTGCTAGGAAGGCTGGCGAAGGAAGACAGATGAGATGGTTCAGGAGAGAGATGGGGGCAGCCGAGCTGAGTTGCTGTGGCGGTGTATCTTGCCTACTCTGCACCTCCCTTCGTGGGCCTCCAGGATGAGCTGCAGTGATGGAATGTAGCCACATTGTTCCCTTATTCAAAACCCAGCTGAGCTCCCCACTTTCGGAGACCAGCCCCTCCCAACCCCTCACCACCCTAGCAGCCAACTTTCTGGCCTCACAGGATGCCTGCCCCTTTCTTCCTCATTTAGCAAACTCCACCCATCCATGCTGGATATTCCTTCCTCCATGGCACCCCTTACAGGTCTGTGTGTGTGAACTGTCCCCTCTCCTACAGTCTTCTCTTCCTCCATGGGCCACCCTTTTTTTTTCTTCTTGCACAGGAGCCATGCTGATCTTCTCTGTATTATTCCAATTTTAGTCTATGTGCTGCCAAAGGGAGCACCCAGCTCACCCTTTTTAACCCACTTTCAGAACAGGGCTTTGCGAGTCTCTGCGTAACCTGCCAGGCTGGATGTGGCCCTCTTGCATCAGCGCCCCCCACTTTCCCATCCTGGTATTTACTCTGTGACTGCCAGTCTGCTTGCAGTCCCTACTCCTGGCAGCTCCTTCTCAATTTGGGAATATTAAGTCTTACGCTGTCAGGCCGCTCATCGCTGAGTCCCAGGCTCAGCTACTCATGGCTCCTCTTGTTTCTCTTCGGTGTTTGACATAATTGCTATTACTGGAGCACCAGTACCACATTTCTCGTCCGCAGCTCTGGTGTGTCCCCTGAACTCAGCCACATACCAGCCTGAGTCTCAAACTCATTGACCCAAAATGAAACCCTTGATGCCCACTCCTGGCCCCAGCCTCAAGCTCACCTGGTGTTCCTGGTGGCATACACGACACTGCTGGTCCCCCAGAGCCATCTTGCATGCTCCTCAGCATGTCTGTTGGCAGATTCTGTCGGTTCTTCCTAAGCATGAGCTGCTCTCATTCCTGCACATGGCCCTCTCCTCTTTTACACTCTGCTGGCTGCAGCTGGCCAGGAGAGCAGCCTTTCCATCCCCTCACAGCTCTGAGGACAGACAGCACACGGGAGCCACATGACCTCTCAAAAGCATGACCCCATTTGCCATGGATCCCAGCTCCCGAGTGGCTCCTCTGTGCACAATAACAAGGAGCTAAGGTTGGATGTGGTGATGCACACCTGTGGTCCCAGCACTGGGGTGGCAGAGATAGGAAGAGCAGAAGTCCAAGCTACTTAGCTACTTTGAGAGTTCAAGGCCAGCTTGGGCTGCATCACACACACACACACACACACACACACACACACACACACACACACACACACACACGACAGGTTTGGAGAAAAAGAGACTGGGAGGGGGAGAAGGAGGAAGAGAGAAGGAGAGATCCCTAGAGCCCATGTAAAAATCCCAGTGTGGTGGTGCACAAGCTTGCCAGCACTTGGCCAGTGGAGGCAGGAGGATTCCTGGGACTTCCTCACCAGCCAGCCTAGTCTAATCAGCAAGCCCCCAGTTCCCAGTGAAAGATCCTGTTTCAAGCTGACTCCTGTGGACCGCCACCTCCGGCTGACCTTACACAACCTCCTACCAATCCCCAGTCTCTCCTAGCCCCCTGGACTCTTTGCTCAGCACAGAAAGCCCATGGCCCACAAGAGCTTTGCTCTTAAGCTTACCTGGGACTCTGCCCCTAACATCTAGATCACTTCCTGCAGGTCTCCCTAAGGAGCCCTTCCTAGACTGCCCTAAACCCGTTAGAGCCATGCCCTAATCATCTCCCCCATCCCTGCTTGCCTTCTCCTTATAGTCCTGCTCACCAGGAACATTGCAGCCTAGTGCTCTGTTGACACATTTATCTTCCTCCCCTTGGTGAAATATAAGAACCCGGGGGCAGAAGCCTTGTTTGTTGAATTCCTTCCTCCATTCCCAACATCTAGACTGGTGCCTGGCCTGGCCCATGGTGGTCTGCAACAAACATACAATAGATGAATGAACCATGCGTGAAAAAGACCACCGTGACCCACCCTACTCAGTTCAGAGCCTACCACAGTAGTTACTCAATAAAAGGTAATAATCAAAGAGCCGGTAGCAAAACAGGCTTTGTGAAAGTCTTCATTTAGGTGAGAAGCCAGTGCACATTTTTCTTATAGTAAGTGGAAAATCTGAGAAAGGTTTGGATCTGGGCAGTGAAACTTAAATCTCTTATATTTTCTCTGTAACTGGGGAAGTGAGCACTGAAGAGCAGAACCCATGAACATGTTGTAGAAAAGTTCCACTTGGAGAACACCATGGTGTTCAACTTGTAGAACTGAGGGGAATGCAAGCTGGGGGGCACCAGGCCAGGGGACTCCCAGGAGAAGGGCTGCCTGGCCAGTCTCGTGAAAAGAAGGCACCACAAAAACCACCCAAGAAGTATGCCAGGGTTGGCTTCAGAGTGTGCCCTTGCCCCCCACCCCAACCCCTCCAGTCTCCTCCCTTGGTTCTGCTGTATTTCTGAAAGGACTATGATCTGTTCCAACACACAAAACTTATGCTCTGTGCGGTCAAAATATAGGTCACTCGGAGCCAGGATAGAAGCTGCTGGGGCCAGCCTTGCCCTGTAGACCACCCGCAGGATGATCACCTTCTACATCCTCAGACATGCACCTGCCATCCCGCATGCCCTGCCATCCCGCATGCCCTGCCATCCCGCATGCCCTGCCTAAGAAAGCACCTGTGCCTGGCTCCCATCCTGCTTTCATGATAAAAGTGGCTTCATGCTAGAATGGCGGATCCCAGTGCCCAGGGGAGCTTGACTACTTTTCTGGTTTTTCATCCTTTTCCTCCCTCCCTCCCTTTCCTTCCTGCTCCCCTTCCCCCTTTATTGTCTTGGTTACTCCCTAAATACCTTTCTTTTTTCGTGTAGTACCCCCCGATACATCCCCTATCCAGGTTCACCACTGGTCCATACTTGCCCCTATTAAAGCTGTAAAGTAATACAAGCCAGATTTCAACCTCCAAACCCCTCACAGCTCAGCCCAAGAATACGGAAAAAGGACTTCTCTTCTCGTGGTGAGAAGAGCCAGGCTTCTGTGCACCCTTCTGGTGGGACACGGCCAGTCAGCCCTTGAGGGACGTGTCTGTCTCCTGAAAAGACATTTTCTCAACAACGCAGTTTCCTCTTCTCCCGACCACCCATTAAAGCAGCCAGTGCTCCTCCTCAGGAACTGTCTTTTGTCTGTTGTGTTTAAAGATAAACATCAGAGAATGAATTGTGGCTTCATAAACGAAGCTGTTCCTGAGAGTCTAGCCCGGGCCAGCATACACAGGCTTGTTGCTGCGTTGTGAGTTCACTTGCCTTGAAGTGGCCTGGACATTCTGAGACTTTTGTGGTTTGGCATTTACTCAGGCGCTTGCTGGTCTGTCTTTTCCCTAAGTTAATATCTGAGGATCTGGGAACTGCCATTAGGAGTCCACAAGTGTTTGTAGGCCCTGGTAGCTGAGATGGAAACCCTGTCGATGCCTCCCAATCTCGAGTCCCTTCTGAGCGGCATGGGTGCCTGTTTAAAGGCTTTTCCACCCTGGGGCTTAGCAGACAGGTTGAGAGTAGGGGGTGAGGGGTGGTTTTGTTGCTTTGTTTTCATTTACCACACAGGGTACTGCTACACAGAGATTGCGTCTGTCCAAGTGGGTGCTTGTGTTGATTCTCACCAGCCTGAGGGGGCGGGCCTTCAGTGGAGGCTGAACCAGGCTCTGAAGACTGGTGGGCCTGTGAGACTGAAGTGTAGTACGGGTGGTACCCATAGGTATATTTGGATTTTAAAAAAGCTGCGAATTTGCCTGAGGAATAGGCAGGAAGTAGAGTCTGGAGTCCAAGGACATCAACTGTTGCTCGCTAAGGCAGTAAGGGGTGGGGGGAGGGATATGTCGGGGGGGGTGCATGTGTGCCTGTGTATATGTGTGTTTATTTCCTTATTTGTGTGCTTACTTGCCTGATTTGTTGAGGCAGTGTCTCACTATACAGCTCTGGCTGGCCTTGAACTTACAGTCCTCTGGAGTGCTGGGGTTGTGTGTGCTACACCTGTGCATTTCTCGAAGAGCAGTCAGCCCTCATTCCATCCCCAGCTCACACCATCTTCCTTGCTTTCTACCCAGGACCAGCTCTCGGAGCCCCGCTCCCCAGCCAATGGCGACTATCGAGACACTGGGATGGTCCTTGTGAACCCCTTCTGCCAGGAAACACTGTTCGTGGGAACCGATCAAGTTTCTGAGATCTAGATGCGCAGCCTCTGCGTTGCCACTCCCTATTTTTGTCTCTAAATTATAAATATACAAATATATATATTATAAATATAACCTTTGTGTAACCCTGACTTAATAAGAAACATTTTCAGCTTTTTTTCTTAAGAATTGTCAACATCTTTTTTACAAGTGTGGTTTAAAAAAAATTTACAGAATGACCCATGGCTTTATAAAATAAAGGTATTTCTAAGCAAAGCAGTTGCACTGATTGCTTCTCTTGACTGTTCTGGGAATGTAGGGGTCCCAAGAGCCCTGGGTAGGTGAGGAAAGAGACCAATCCCCCATGGAAGCTGAATGACTTGATGGCCAAGTGAGTGGTCCTTTGTGTGTCCCTGAAGCTCTGGTTCCCTCAATATGTCTGCATTTCCTGTCTCCATGTATGTATACTAGTGGAAGGAACTAGGGAGCCAAAGCAGAAGACACAGGCAAGCATACAAAACAGAAGGGAACTTGCCACTCTGGAGCCTCACTGTGCCATCTCTGAATGTCAAGTTTAATGGATCTATGGGAGACATCAAGGCATCATGGGGTTCCAGGCCCCTTATATCACTCCACAGGGTGTTCCCACCGTGCTAGAACAAACCGGACTGTGTTTGTCTAGCAAGGAAGTGCTCCCTAGAAACCCTTCCCTGCATTCCTTTCTGATGCCTCCCCCTCACCCTGGACCCCATGCCTCTCTTCCTGGGAGGATGGATGCAGAGACCAGCCTTGGGGATATGCCACACTTGATCTTCCCTGTTCAAGGGACAAGTATTTGTTGAGATTCTATATTGCTCTCTCTGAAGGCAATGATGTTGTGCCCCCTGAGAAACCAGTCTATCTAGAAAGCCTGGTGGTATAGAACTATTTTTTTTAACCTTTTCCACTAAATCTTTAAAGATAAAGATTGCCAAATGAATCGCTCGAGAGAAGTGCCATTCTGTCTACAGGCAGAAGCGTGGCAGACCCTGCCCATGAACTTGCTATCAGCTTTCACTGTCCCCTGCCTCCCAGCTCTTGCTCCCCTGGTCCAGGTCCAACTGCATTCCCAGTTCACACTGTACCCAGTGTGGCCAATAGGGAGCGGACTCTCAGAGACCCAAGAGGGGTCGCGGGAGGCAGTGGCTTTCTCTGTTCCCTTCCTAGCCCACCGTGGCTAGGAATCCAACTTCTTCAATGCCCCCTTAAAAGAAAAATAGTTTGATAGTATATTTTGAATATAGATGTTCTTATTGTCAGATTGGGACTTGAACTGACTGTTGATTTCGATGTCTGTGTTGTTGCTGTGGTCTTCTTACCACGACTTCCTTTCCTCCTCCCTTCTCCTTTCAGACAGAAAGGCGGCCTTCAGAATTAACATGTGTTCTCAGTGTTGTGTGGACCTACTGAACATGAGTCTGCTTGTCTCTTTTCAAAGACTTCACCCCACAAACGCAGCAGGTTCAATGTTGTGCCAAGACTTGCTCTCTCACATGCTGCTGTCTGACCTTAACCTTATCATAATATTTCTGTTAGCTATTGCATTGACTATGCCAATGTGTGTGAGTATGTATAGAGAAAACTTGTTTGTAAAGTAAAATTTATATATAATATATGTCATCAAAGATACATATGTTATATATACATTTGTGGATGTATGACTTATTTTTCCGTACCCACAGAATTCAGCTACCATGTATATATAAATAAACTTATTTTATTACCCAGAGGAGCAAGTTGCTAATAGATTTTGCATTCTTTTTATTTAAAAATAACCTTTGAGTCTCCCCTTCAATGGTACCCATAACCATCCCATTTCCATGTGTAATTTTTTATCTAATTGAACATTATATTGAGTTTCACAACTGTGATGAGTTTATAGGGCCACCGAGTTATTTGGTAAAACTGCTCTTTTAGAACAAGAGGGTGGTTTTTCTAAGGGAGAGTTCGTTCTCTTCTGATCTTCCAAACATTGGGATCCATTGAGGTGCCTCCCTTTGCCTGTCCCTATCTCCAGGGGACTGGATAGATTTGAAATAAAAATGTCTTTGGGTCTAAGAGTGTCCAAAACCACTGATTATTTCCATTCCTGGGGCAGTGACAGTGCCTGGGCCACATATGCCTTAAAGTCAATAGCTTGAGCCCTTCCTTTAGCCTTAGACAGTTCATCCAGAACTGACTGAAATGTGGCTCCATGGGACCCAGCAGTACTGCCTGTATTCGGAGGCTGTAACCAGGGCACCAGGGGAGTGGCAGAGATGGTATTCATAGGAAGAATGCCACACCCATGTAAGCTAAGGCCTATAAGCTACTGCCCTTTGACTCAATTGGCTCCTTAATCAATTAATCAAATAACCAACACTCATATTTAATGAAGTATCTCCTGGGAGGTGGACCTCAGTTAAGTGCCTTACAATCATGAAGATCCAAGTTTGATCCCCAGAACCCACGTAAAATACCTGGGTGTGCTGACGCGTGCTTCTATTCCCAGCACTAGGGAGGCAGAGCCAAACAGATCCCTGGGGCTCACTGACCAACAAGTCTAGCCTAATTTGTGGGTTCCAGGCCAATAAGAGACCCCATCTGAAAAAATAAAGTGGATAGCCCCCAAGGCTACCCCTAAATTTGATCTCCGGCCTCCACATGTACATACAAAACTAACAAAGTCTTCCTACATCGTCTCAAGTAAATGAAGTAGAAGGGGGAAGGTTGAAAGTTTCATGGAAAGAAAAACCACAGAGTGCTCTAGCAGAAGAGTAGGACCTGTGACCCTGGCGATTGGCAGGTGCTAGAGACAACCTTATGTAAGTCTCCAGAACAGAGAGGCGTTCTCAGCTCTGCTACGTTCTGGACATGGGATCTCGGCCTTTTGTCATGGAGGGAAGTAATAGTATCTATGAGGTAATACTTCTGGAATCGTACAGTGTGCACCCAAACAGCAGTACTTGTCAATGCAAGAGTTTCCTACCTTCTAAAGTTGGATGGAAAAGTCAGTGAGATAGAGCATGGAACTGTGCTCAGAATTGAGGTGTACTCTGTACCTATCAGAAGTTGACTCCTATTCCCTTCTCTTGCCTGGGTTCCATCCTCACATGACAGGATCAAGGAGTATGTCTATCTCTAGACCTGGGATGCCTGGTCTCAATACACTAAAACCTCAGCACATACCCAAGCTGGAGAAGCCATGTTAGCCCCCAAAGAAGTAAAGTGTGACTTGGAGCCTGCCAAGGGCAAGGATTAAAACTTGGGGTGCCCAGCAAACCCTAACGTGTAGCATCCATGGGTGCTCTCTGGAAATTGCTTTGTTTCCTTGACTTCGTGGTCTTATTAGAGGGTGAGACAGAGGTGGGAAAGGGACCAGAGCCTAACACACGACTGCCCAGCAGGTCCAGTCCTAAACTGGCTCCAGAGTGTCTGATGTGTCAGAGTTAGCAATCAGGCAGGTGTACAGCAAGGTCTAGAGGAGGAGAAACATGGCTGAGGGCCAGCAGCTGACAAGCAGAGTGTCAGAGGGCAGACGTGAGGAGGAGGAAAGAGAGAAGTTGGAGGGGCTGGAATAGCTGCCAGGCCTGAGGGAAGAAGATAGATAGCAGCAGGCTTGCTTTGTGTCCCTTGGGCTCTGGGGCTGCCTTCCTCCATGACTGGCTCACATCCATGTCTGTCCTCTGATCCTGTGTGGATGTACACACACTCGCACACACACACCCCCACCTCAGCATAAGAAGGTATGCGGAAAGCCCCACAGTCGGTCCTGAGTCCCCGGCTTGTGTCGTGAGATCTGGAGGAGGCGATCAGCACACGTGCCATCTAAGGTCCTCAAGCCTGTTTTCCTCACCAGTGGAACAGAACTGCTTGTTGCCTGCCTGCCCCTCTCGACAGCAGCAACACACACAAACCAAGCACTGGGGATATAGAGTATCTACCTAGTATGTGTGAGACCCTGCATTCTATCACAGGAATTAGAGGCGGAAGATTGGAAGTTGAAGGTCATCCTGGCTACATAAGGATTTTGAGGCCACCTCAGTTAGAGACCCTGTCTAAAATAAATAGGCAAATCTAGATGATTCATTCCCACAGCCTGCTCTGCTCCAGCACCCTCCCCCACCAACAGAAAAGTCTAGATGGTTGGGCACATGACCTAGTGTCAGAGAATTCCTGTGTGCCTCTCACAGGCTGGTGGGGTGGTTCTCTTCCAGCTCAATGAATGACAGAAGCTCGTGGAAGGCAGTAGACAAAGAACACAGGGACAGGGGAGCTTCCAGAGAGGCCCCATGACCAGGCCATGGGGATGCTGGGGCTAGCAACCAAAGCCACTGGACCCTGTAAACCTGCTGGGCACCACAGAGGCAGAGAGAATGACGAGTGAGAGGAGAGTGGCAGTGGACTTGCCCCCTGGAGCCAACTCCAGCATGCCCCTGCAGAGGCACAGAGGGTCCCTCAGGGGGACACGATCTCCATCCTCCCTTGAGAGTCCCCCAGCCTCTAGAACCAGTGCTGTGGGTAGCCTCATCCGTGCACCCGGGGTCTATGTAGGAGCAGCACCCAGTGGGTGCATAGGTGGCCTCAGTGCCCGAGTAACCCGCCGGGCCCTGGGCATCAGCAGTGTCTTCCTGCAGGGCCTACGGAGTTCAAGCCTTGCCACTGTGCCTGCTCCAGGCCCAGAAAGGGATCACACTGCTGTTGAAAACCTGGGGGGCTGTCTAGTGGAATATATGACCAAGGTGCACGCTCTGGAACAAGTCAGCCAGGAGCTGGAAACACAACTACGGGCTCACCTGGAGAGCAAGGCCAAGCGCTCTGGAGGCTGGGATGCCCTTCGAGCCTCCTGGGCCAGCAGCTACCAGCAGGTAAGTCCTCCAGCTGTGCCTCTAAAGGCTTGCTGGAGTCCTGAGAGGAGATATTGAAGGCTTCAGAAAAGGTGGGGAGTAGTCTGAGGCCAGGAAAGCTGACTACACTCGTACCCAGACTGCCGGTGGTCTAATGATAACCTTAGCTGCCATTCACTGAAGCTGATGAGGGGCCAGGACCCCCAGGCATAGCACATGCACCACCCCCAAATCATTCCAACAGTGCTCTGTGACAAAACTAGCAATGTGTACACTTTTCAAATAAGAAAACCATGTACATGGCCCAGGTTCACAAGCTAACCAAGCGGTAGTTTTCAACCCGTGGGTTGTAACCCCTTGGGGGTCGCATGGCAGATATCCTGCAGATCAGAGATTTACATTATGATTTATAACAGTAGCAAAATTACAGTTATGAAGTAGCAATGAAATAATTTTAAGGTTGTGGGGAGGTCACCGCAGCATGAGGAACTGTATTAAAGGGTTGCAGCCTTAGGAAGGTTGAGAACCACTGTAATAGAAAGACGCAGCCGATATCTGAACCTGGCTTTTCTCTCCTCAAAGTTGCATTTGTGCTGTTATCTGGGGCTGCCTCTGTCACTATAAAGTGTTTTCAAGCCACCACAGAACCAAAAACCATTGAATGGATGTGCTATTAAATGATGGCTAAATGAAGGTGTGCTTCTGTACCCATGTAGAATGGGCACTGGGGATCGATAGGAACATGGAGCATACTGGTAATTTTCAATTTCCTATTGCCTATTGGGGGTGTACTTGTGTGTGCATGTGTAAAAATAGGTGAAGTTGGTGTTAATATTATCTTATTTAACTTGACATAGCAAAAATTATTTCAGCATGAGATCAATATAAAAATACCAGCACAACAGTTTAGATATAATAGAACTTTCTGGGTGACGGGAATGTCTTCGTCTTGGCTGTCTGTTGTGTGATTTTTTTTCCTGGGGAGATATGAACAAATACTCTTGCATCCCAGACAGGGTGCCACCAAGAGTCAAAGAGTCTACTCAAATCTGTCTTGGTGACCAGTGAGTTCATTGGGGTTACTTACAGGAGTATAATTAATTCAAAGGAAGCTGCATCCCTGAAAAGTGCATGGGTGACGCTCATGAAAGCCGCACTCCTGGCGCTCCCTGCCCAATTTACAGGCAGCTCTGGGGAAGTCTCCCTTCCCCAACAAGGGTTTATTGCATGCATTTATAACTGTGGGGGGAGGACACTCATAACTTGCTGAGCTCAGTAAGTTTTCTTAAGCTTCCTAATCTTAGGAACCATCCTCCTCCCTCCCAAAGGGACTACATTTCAACTCAGAAAAAGAGCTACACAACACCCTCTGTGGCAACCGAGCCCTTGGGATGTGGTTATGAGACGAAGGACTTGACATTTTTGCTTTACTTGGATTCTATTCCTTCTGATCACTACAAACAGCCATCTTGTTGGGCAAGGGATGCAGTCCCCCTCACCTGGTCAGGGCTGTGTCCTATTCTCTGGGATAATGTCTGTAGAGCTCCAAGCTCAACCATCACTTCTGCAAGCTGTGGTCTCAAGGCTGGAATCGTACCAACATTGCCCATCTCAGCTGGTCTCTCTGCGGGTAGCTGACTTCTCTCCCCCCTTCCTCCCCAAATGCTGGCCTTGGGATCCCTGCACACTAAATCAGTCTCTAATCTAGCCAGAAGCAGCCCAATCCCATTTGCTCCCTGGAGTCAGGCACGCAGCTTGAGAGGTTACAAACTATCTGTGTGTGGTAGGGTGATGTCAAGCAGGGGCAGACATGGAGTCCCCATTTCATCCCATGATGCTTCTCCTTCATGGTTCTCAGCACACACACACCGCAGAGAAGGAGTGTGTGTACAATACCATCCTCTGGCTGGTGCAGCTGTTCTGCCCACATTGTTGTGAGGAAGAGCCTCAAACTTCCAGGGCCTTACAGCCTGTCTAAGAGGTAGCCAATCCTCAGGGAGTCCCTGCCAACTATCTAGATTTCAGATATGTATGACATATTAACCCCTAGAATATCCCAGATATTCCAGATCAGCAGCATCTGCTGGACAGTATGACACCTGGATGCCATGCACATGTGCCGGGAGGGAACCAGACATCATGTCATGGTTAGAAAGTTCAACCACAGAGCCTAGTGAGAAGATATTGTGACTGGCTATGAAAACTTCTACAAACTGTGGATTTAATAATGTCTCCACAGTCCAGCAACTCTATAACCTATAGACTAGACAGCTATAAAATACCTCAATAGAACAGTCATGAAGAATGGACACCAAGACTTCAGCTTCTGCTCCTGGTGGTCAAAGTCCAAAATGGCAGGCATTTTCCTCTAAAGCATCCATGAACGCCTAGATAGGAACAGACATCCCCAATCTCTTCCTCGATTTTAAGATTGACGCTCCTGATTCCTCAGCCTTAGAACCACTCAGGCCCCTTCTCCTGCTCAGCACTGAAAGCAAGTGGGAAAAGTCTCAGGGGGTTGGCCTCTGAGATCAAAGGACCAGGAAACCCAACTCCTGGCCCATTGGGAGGAAGCTCTGCTTCCTTGCTCTGAGCTCCTGACTTTTCCCACCAAGCAGGTTCCTATCCTTTTCTCCTCGATAGCCAAACACAAGCTTGCACCAAGAGACCTCCCTGTGCCCAGCTGCAGATGAAACAGCCGAGAGGAGCAATGGTGTAGTGACTGTCAGTGCAGGCGGGAGCTCAGCCAGGGTGAGGGAGAAACTTCCTGGGGAAGAGAAGGGGATGTGGAGCTCTAGAACCTGTATATGGAGGAGAGGTACTAGGCTCTCCACAGGAAGAAGGCAAATCGAAATCAAAATTATTGAAAGGCCTAAGAACCAGGGTTCTAAATAGGCTTGTTGTGGCCCTATGTTCTCTCCCTTGGAAAGACAGCCTATGTGCTGGACATTTGTCTGTTTGGAGAAACTGCTAGAAGCCTGAGGGTGCCATTCAGTGCCCCATTCTCTCACCATGGAGGCTGTGGGCCTGGTGTTACAACCACACTGACAGTTGACCTCACCCACGGGGTGCAAAAGGCAATGGGGTCAGCAATTGAGACCGGCAACCTGTTGTCTCTGAAAGGAGGCCAGAGGGGCAGAGCAGAGCTCTGGGCTGTTTTAATGTCTACAAAACCCTACATGTATTTCCCAAGGAAAAATATTCAATTGCTCTTCCTTTTCTTGTTTAATGTGCACACACATATGCGTGTGCATATGTGCGCTGTGTGTTTGTTGATACAGGGTCCTGGCTAGAATGGCAATTACTATGTAAGCCCAGGCTAGACTCAAACTTGCAGCAATTCTCCTGTCTCAGCCTCCCAGGTGCTAAGATTATAGACTTGTACCGTCACATCTTGATCAATCCTTATATTTCTTATAAAACGTAGTTTGGCAGGCTAGACTCTGGGGCAGTGACTGCCAGCTAAGCTTTATAGGACACTGCAATGTGGTTAAAAATATCATGACATAGAGGAGCATATATCTGGGGAAATTCTTAGGGACAGGGATAGCTAAGATTGGAAGAACATTTTCAGTAAGTCAGGGAAGGAGAGGAAACATGAGGTCACTACTTTGAGGCAGTCCTAAGTTGTTTTCTAAGAAGGGAAAACTCTGATCTCCTAAGAGCTCTAGCTGTCTAGAGTGTATCTGAGAAGAAAGGCTGAGAAAGCACAGAAGAGGCAAACCTGTGGCTCGTGCGCCTCTCTCCAAGCCCTTCTCATACACCCCACTCAGTCACTCTTAAATCTTAGAATACCTTGCAATGTGAGGCTCTTGTTGAAGAATGGGGGGACACGTTGGTCCATGTACTGAAAAATGGAAGTGGTACAAAGACTGGGAACTTTGAAACCAAATGGTCCCAAGGTTAAGCTCAGACCCTGTCTCTTGCCACCTATGTGACTTTAAGTCAGCCGGCTTCTGCAATATGTCTGCATATCTCAGTTTCTCGTGGTGATGAGGGTTTTTGGAGATTCTTTGGCATAATAAAGTATCTCTAAAGAGGATGCATTAGAGGCCCACTTGGGAAATTGGAATTGAGGAAAGAATATAGACTACGTCTGCTACAACGGAACTGGTTAGAGATGGTGGCCTATGCAATCAGAATAGAAAAGTATAGGAATTAAGAGAGAAAGAGGAAAATGCTGGTTCTTTCTAAAAAACCCAGAGAGCTCAATGTAAAAATTGTACAACAAACAATAAACTTTAATTAAATCACAGGTTATAGAATTCCACCAAAAAATGCTGTTCATATATATAAATAAATATATGTGTATATATAAAATAACTGAAGTGATAAATTCATTTATCATATTCTATATAAAATGCCTCTGAAGAAACTTAAGAAAGAGCCAAATTCTATAATGAAACAATGATATAACCCTTCTAAAAACCCAAAGTTTTGAACAAATGAAAAGAAATATCATGGACCTAAATTGAAAGGTTTGGTAACTTAAAGACAGCAGCTTCCCTGAGTTATTTTAAAAATTTAATCCAAATTTATAAAGTTAATGTAAATTAAATTAAAAATTAGAATTGATAAATTTAATGCAAATTAAATTTATAAATTTAATGAAAATTCTAACTTTTATTCCAGTTTCTTTAACCTTTAGCTAGGTACGTTGACCATAAATGGTATTTGTAGGAACAAAAAGGAAAAAAGATCCAGAAAAGAAAAAAATAGAAAGAACAAGAGGGAAATAAAGAGGGTGGCAGATATTTAAACATATTATAAAGACTATAATTTGCAGGGCATGGTGGCCCAAGCCTGTAATCTGAGTACTCAGGGGCAGAGGCAGGAGGATTGTAACTTTGAAGCCAGCCTCAAAACACCAAGGGACTAGATAGGTAGTGAGAGACAGATCAGTTGCCTGGCATGCACAGGCCTGGATTCCATTCCCACCACCACAATAAACAAGCCTAGGAGGGCAGAGGTGCCAACCTTCGATCTGCTTTTGCCATCTACCAGTTAATTCTAGGCTCAAGCAGACAGTGTTTCAGCAGGGCAGCCTTCAAGTTTCTCAAAGGAATGTGAACATGAACAACTAATCTAGCCCCCACATTGGGGGTGCTATCTATAAAGGAGCCAATGGGAAGTTGACAATGTGTTACCCAGCTCTGTGACCTCCCAAACCAAGAACAAATAAAATCAGATGCCTTGTAGGGACTTTTCTGCAGCCCAGTTCCCCTCGTCTTTGCTTGTTGTTTGCAAGGCCGTCTTGAACTCCGCAAGCTTTAGCTTTGTTTACATAGCAACTTTACATCTGTGAACATTCTGTGGCCTAATCTAACATTTTACAATGAACCCTATGAGAAGTTTGCTTTTAACGGACAATGGGTAAAGAGCCCAGAGTTTACTTGCCTTTTGCCCCTGTGTTATGGGTTATGGTGGTCCCCTACCTGCCTCGGCAATGCTTTCTTTCAGCTGTATATGCTTTACCATTGTGAGAACATGAACCTTAGGACTGAGAATGACGGCTCAGTGGAAGAGCACCTGCCTAGCGTGTGCAAGGTCCTGGTTTTAATCCCCAACACCAGGAAAAAAAAATGTTTTATCTTATAAAATACAATGACTTACTAGGAATCTAGATCCTTCCAAGCCAGAACAGGGAAGTTCTTTAAGCCTCACAGAATCAGGAACTATCCATGGCTATGTCCTCAGAGGAGAAGAATAGCCTCATCCCAACAGGCTTCTCCGGAAGCAAAAGCCGGACATCCATATTTAAGAGCAGTAGGAGGGGCCTGCTAATGGACCACACTCTCCAGAAAAACCAAATTAAAACTTAATCCAGGCAGCTGGCACAAGAGCTGAGGCGAAATGAGTGGTTGAGGAGAGAGAGTGGCTGAGGCAGGCAGAAAGTGGCACAGGGTCCCCAGCGGCCCCCGGGGCCTGAGGTTGAGCCACTGAAGCTGAGGACTCCATTTAGGCGAATAAAACCTCGTTCATCCTTGTCTGCTGGGGGAGCTGCACAGAAAGACTCATTTATCTGCTTTAAACGAGTGAGCCTGGCGACCACGGATGCATTATTCAGCAGAAGTGAGGAGTCGCTTCAGCTGTTAGCGGGAGGTAATGAAGAGCCGCCGAGGACTCCCCTTTCACACCAGCTGGCTGTTGGAAAACAACTTACAATTTATTTATTTACGTATCTATTTATTTCAGGGGCCACTGAGTAATTGGCAGAGACACTGCAGTGTAGTGAGAAAAGTGGCATGAGCCAGGCTCTGGAGACGCTGGGCGGAAGATAAGCCACTGTCTGAACACCAACTGGCCCAGCCCTGGCGGGGTCCTCCCTCCCCTTCTCCCTCCTCCCCAGTTCCTCCCGCCAGTCCCACCTGGCCAGAACCTTTCTAGGTATTACGCCCTACCTTAAATTTCACCCTCCCTTAAACTTCAGGACATCTTCATTAGCTTCCCCTCACCTTCAAGACAGTGCCCCCTCAGGGGCAGCTCTGAGCGGTGCTAACTAGCAGGTGACATTTTTTTATTGTTCATTTGCCATGAAAACCACAGCATCAGGTATGTCTTCTACTAGAACCTTGGTTATTTATCCGCATGACGAGATGAAATTCTCTTGCTAAAATTCCTTCCCAGGGGAGACATAAGCAATGTCTACCCCTCCTTCTGTGGTCAAGATGACACCCCAAAAGTTAACTGTGGAGAACCATTGAGTTTATCCAGCTCCCTTAAAGAGCTCAGATGAGAGTTATTTACTGGAATGTGGATGCTTTACCCAGAAGAGATGATGACTTTTCCAGGATCACCTAGATGGAGCCCCTGCCACTAATCTTCCCTCCTCCCTGAGACCATGTGCAATCAGGGCAATGATGCTTACAACGGGTGGTAGGGAGCAGCTGGATGCCCAGGTGAGGGTCCTATGACCCTCCTCACCCTTCAACAAGCCCAGCCAGAGTGATTTTTTCAGGCAGCACAGCTGAACTCCCCACCATGGCTGTTGTTTGGCTCTGAGGGTATGGTGGTTGGTCAGCTCTGAGGGTAGACCTGTACAACAGTCTTGTCTCTCATGCATAGTCACTCCTGTAGGAAATGAATCAGACAAGGAAAGGAAGGACTTGGGGGCGTCTCAGGAATTCACTGTGAGGGTTCCCAGAGACCTTCATGACCTCATTTGAACCTAATCCTCTCTTTAGAGATCCTGTCTCCAAAAACGGTCCATTCTTAGAACTTCAGCATATGAATCAAGGGGGCACAATTCAGACCATAGCCCCTAACTGTATTTTTTTTTTCAGTTTATCATGATATTTGGTCTCTTGAGATAGGAGTCTCAAACTCATGATCCTCCCACCTCAGCCTCCTGACCCCTAATTTATAAAGAAACCAAGGCCTACAGAGATTCACTCCTCTGTGAGTTTCTATTGCGGGCAGGACCAACTCGGTGTTGTTTGCCTCCAGTCCTCACAAGATATTACTAAAGCTCCCTGGTGCCTTCATTTATAAATCCAGAGGGACCTCTCTAGAACCCCACCGTCTACTTTGAAAACCCTCTGCCTGTTAAAATGGAGCAGCACCGGCCGCTGTGAGGTGCTTCACCTGTGGGACGGGTCTATGCCGCTCTCCTTTTCCGCCTCTTTTCATCTAGAAGGCCATGTCACAAACAGTAGATTGATCTTCCCGCAGGCACAGCCATGACTTAGAACTAAGGGCTAGGATGCAGGAAACTGGGGCACCTTCCAGCTCTTCAGTCAGCTCCAGACTGACTTGAAAGTTTAATAGCTTTGCTTTCTGGAAATGGTGAGGTCTCCCTTGGGATTCTATCTTTTTCTTTTGCAATGATGTTCGGACTCAGAGCAAAATAATGTGCCGAGCAGTCAACCCTCAAGGCAGGACACCTTCATCTCACTGAAGCTCAGAGGGTCCCTGGGGTGCGTGATTCCAACTGCCCCAAGCCACTGTTCCGTGGGAGGTGGGCAGCGGCCTGTGTGGGAGGGGGAGACCTGCTGTGGGGGTTTCCAGAGATTGCTGGGTGGGTTCTGGGTTCTCTGCTTCCCCCTAACACTGAGTTTCATGCCAGTTCAGAGACTAAGCGCTCTTTGAATGTAGTGTGAGGTGACACCGGGTGTTGGAGCCTAGATTGTGGCTCCCCTGAGGTTCTCAGTCTAGGAGACATGAGCCTGTTGAAAGCCACCAAAGATGACAGAGAATATTCTCTCAGGGACGAGACCATGAGCATACTATCGCTACAAAGGATCATTCTGGGGAGACCTAATGTGTTTGAAAGAGGGACCCTGGGAGGGTCTGTGCAGGCAGCTGGGGGGAAGTAAGGGCTTGCTGTCAAGGTGGGGTTGCCTGGTGACTGGAAACCACACTAATACTTACTCAGGAGGAGGGAGGCTGAGTGAGGCAGCCAGAGGGCAGCAGAAACAGCAACTGCTCAACCCTGTTAAGACCTGTGTTCAAGAATATCCTTGCCTCTGTTCTGGCATAACCACCACATCCCCTGGCCTCTGCCTCTCTCCACCATCCCAGAATGGCCACATCTGATGACGGCCAGGCTGCAAGCCTTCACAGGCAAGTGAGAAAAACCAGTGTTGGCTGCCGACTGCAGAGCTGTGGTCTGACTTCTTTACGCCCACCACACCAGGCTTCCTCGGTCTCCCTGTCCACAGCACAAAAGGCCAAACCAACAGAGCTAACATCCTGAGGCCTCTGATGTCCTATATATCTCCCAGGACTCTGGAGGCCCAGGGCTGATGAGTTTCTTTAGCCCTGCTGTGCCTTTAAAAGGCACAGCCTCTCAGCTGCTTCATGAAGCACACTGAGGCATAAGGGCCGCTATTGGTTGGTTTGTTTTTGTTTTGTTTTGTTTTGTTTTACCATATAGTCCTGATTTCTTACATCCTCTTCTAGTTCTCCAAACGCCACTTCAAAAGTCCACAACTACCAATATTTTTGTATCTAAACTCCTTCTTTTTTCGTTTGAAATGATATTCTGCCTTCTGTCAAATCATGTGGGGCTTGGAATTCCCGAGGGCCAACTGTGGTGCAGACTGCCCAGGAGAGAACTGCTCATTGTGCAGGGGACACAGATACTGTGTGACTGGGCCAACTTACACCACCTCTCTGAACCCTTTTCTCAGCTCTTAAGTGGAGGGACCAGCTCCCCAGGTCTCAGGAAGTAAGTCAGATTCCAGTTCATGACCCTAGAAGACACGTGACAGGGTCGTCTTCATGGGCCTGAAGGAATGAATTTTGTTGACTTCTCTGGTTGCTCCCTGGCTTTGAGCCCATTAGACAAATCCCTTTTACTCAGAGGTTCATCTGTAAAATCAGAGGGCAGAATTCTCTGACCTCCCAAACCTCCCACGATAGACCATTCTGCCTCCTGTGCCACAGGCAAAAACTAAGAAAAAGAGACACACCCCTCCCCCCATCCCCTCAATGCTTTGAAACCTGCCTTTGTGGCTAGCCAGGTGGGAATGCTTGGCCCATGTGGTCCTTTCATTCCTAAGATTCTGATGGCGACCTGTGTGCCCCAGAAGAGATGAAACGAACACCTGTTTTATTAACCTCACATACCTGCCAGGGTATGTCTCAGGTGTTTATCCAGCAACATGAAAGGACCACAACAACCCCGAGTATGAATTCTATCTTCATTTTACAGATCACAGCATTGCATTCAGAGAGGCTGAGGTTCTGAGGTCACAAAGTCAGTCAATGGCAAAGCCAGAATGTGAACTCAGTTCTTTGGGGAATCTGTACTACACACTACAAGCTGCTGCCATGGATTGACTCATCTTCCTGCCTGCCTGACTTCCTCTTGGTCTTCCCTTGCCTTCCTGTCGTCCTTCGGTCCTTTCCTGTTTCCTGGTATGGTGCTGTGATCTGTAAAATGAAGATAGAATTCATACTCGGGGTTGTTATGAGACTTAAAAATTTTATTTCAAACCTTTATTATAGTGCCTGGACATAGCAAGCATTCAAATTAAGTTGGAGTAATCAGTGTCATCATTTGTGAATGTTAAATAATAATAACTATGAACACTGCAAAGCACTTGTAGCCTGTCTGCCCAGCAGACTCCATAGGGGGAAGGAGTGCAGATAGCATCTGTACACTGGCACACAGAGATAGGCCCCTGGTGTCTCTTTATGGCCAGTGATCCCAGAGTGGCCTCTGAGCCAAACCCAGGAGACCCTCCATGAGCCGGAGTTGGGGGTGCAGGGAGGAGTCCTGGGCTGTTGCCGCTTAGCAAGCGGTGCCACTTTCTGCTTGCTCTATGAGCTATGTTGCGAACTGAGCCTCTCCATGCCCTTGCAAATGTCCCTTGTGTGTCAAGTTCCAGACTCTTCAAATCATCTCTCTATTAGAGCCACCTTGATTTGGGAGGTCAGCCGCACAATCCATGCCACACTGCAGCCGATCCGATCATGTCAGAATCTCCACTACAATTCAAAAATCAACCATAAACCTTCATCTGTGCTGAGACATTGTGTCCGACCCTGTTCTCTGCTGTTGCTGTTTGGGACAGAAGAAACCCCCTTTATTCTCTGAGTTCCATTTTGTGTTGCTTTTGGGGTTTAGGCCAGAGCTTGAATTTAGAAGCAGAGCTCCAAGTTCTGAATCCTATTCTTCAAATACTTTCCCAGGTTCATCCCATCTTCACCTCCCCCACCGAAGAGGAAGAAGATAATTGCAGCTGCCATCATGGCGGTCCTTCTGCCGCTTACAGGAATACAGCAGGAGGGAGGAAGGCTTTGTCAGGGTGGGATTAGACTACCACCGCTCAGCCTGTGTGTGTAATTAGTGTCACACTTAAGTACAGCATCTTTCACGATGGTGGCATGCATTGGCCCTGCCCCCTTCCTTGTAGCAGCCTGACAGGGTGACATTTATCAGAGTTGCTATGGGGCTGTCGCAGATTCCCTTCTATTCTGCTCGCTTCTGAGGCTTTGAATGCAGTCTGCCACGTACCAGGCACGATGAGAATTCAAGTATTAAAGAGTCAAAGTCTTACTACCCTGGGCCCTGGAGTCCAGGAAGAATGATGAATCAACACATCCACACGCTGGTCCAGTCACATTGTGATGTGTCAGCACAGTGCTGGGCATGTGACAGATATGGACCAGGAGGGACATGGGAGGTGTGGTCAAAACACAAGGACCTCTTCCCTGGATCCCTTTTAACCCACTCGGTGGAAGGCAGACACTGTCCCTGACACTGAGTGGAGGAAACACGAGTGGAGTCACAGTTTTTATCTGATCACTGGTAACCAAAAACAGCATGGTCACCAGACATGGTGACGCAGATGGCTTTTTATGAGTACCAAACTCAGGTCCTTAGTCTTCCTTGGCAAGCTCTTTTACCTGCAGAGCCGCCTGGTCTGGCCCCAGTGCATGCTTGCAATTCCAGAGCTAGGGAGACACAGGATTCCTGACCAGGCAGCCTGGGCCAACTGGTGAGCTCCAGGTCTCAATAAGAGGCACTACCTCAACAAATACGATGGAGAGCCCCTGAGGAACAACACCCAAGGTTGTCCTCCTTGTACATGTATGTACATAGAAGCACAGATGTGTATGTGTACACACATACAGACACAGACGTGTACATGTACGCACACAAAGGATCTGCTCTGAGAGCCACACCTGAAATTAGAAAAGAGCCCCAGAAACTTGGAGCCCTGCATATTTCTGAGTACCACAAGTCCAACTGACAAGGGTGAACACTCAGGAGATAAATCCCATCAGAGGAAAGTTAAAAATAACTGTTTCCAAGTAGCTTCTTCTTAGCAAACAGAAAGGGGCTCTGGGAGAGCGGGGCAGTGTGGACTGTCCTAATCTCCAGGGCCTCCTGTGCCTGTGTCTCTACAGCAGCCTTACCCACTCTTTCCTGGGTCTGCAGCAAACTGTACTCCACCTTCATGACTGCTACCCTGGGGACCTGTCTTCCTTTGTACCTATTCATTCCCAGTGGCTCCCACCTCTGTCCCAGCACACTTTCCCAGAGAGAATCTCTGTAGTAAACCCCATAATGTGTTGGCCACTGGACCAGTTTGGCTTTGTTTAATATCACCTCTTTTTTTTAATTATGAAATATTTCAATATAAGAAGAATACCTGGTGCTCAGCATGTCAAACCCTTAATGTTAAATATGACACACTTTACTTTAAGCAAAACTCAAAGATTTTAGATAAAATTGAAGCCCCTTTGTGCAGAGAAAAACTGAAAGTTGCAGCTCAATCCATAGAATGTCTGCTGACAGGATCCAGTTTTCCCAGGGATTACTGGTGCCTATTTTATCAGTCATATTGATGACCAGAGGGGGCTCATTCACATTACAGAAAGCAATATATATAATAATATATTACATGTCACATATATATAACAACCATCAGGCAGTAATGGCACATGCCTTTAATCCCAGCACTCAGGAGGTAGAGGCAGGTGGATCTCTTAGTTAGAGGCCAGCCTGGCTACAGAGAGAGTTCCAGGACATCCAGGGCTACACAGAGAAACCCTTTATTTAGATAATAATAATAATAATAAACTACTGAGTACATCATCGTTATCATTATCATTACTACCAGTACTTTGGTGATGTTAGGACTGAACCTGGGGCCTGGTACATGTTAGTCTGGTATTCTGCTACTGAGCTATAACCTCAGTCTTTCTTACTTTTTATTTTAAGGCAGGGTCTCACTAAAATCCCCAAGCTGGTCTTGAACTTATCCTATAGTCCAGGCATGCCTTGAATTTGCAACCTCCTGTCTCAGCCTACAAAGCAGCTAGAATAAGAAGACTGCGCCACCATGTCAAACACTGTTAATCTTTTCTAAAATCACCCTCATAGAAACATCCAGAATAATGATCAACCAAACACCCAGGCACTATAACCCAGCCAAGCAACATGCCAACTTGACCATCACAGTATCTAACCTCAGTGACTCTCTGCCTTGTTTTCTGAGACAGGGTCTCTCCTTGAACCTGGAACTCACTGTTCTAAGCTGACTAGCAGGCGAGCTCCAGGTGTGTGCCTCCATGCCCAGCTGTTTGACACAGGTTCTAGGATCCAAACCTAGAGCTTCATGCTACCCGTTACCCACAGAGCCGGTTCTCCAGCCCTGTGAATCAGGTTTTATTAAAACGCAGTCCTTCCCATCTGTCTATTAATCATCTCTAACTGCTGTCACACCAAGAGGGGTGGGATGGTGCGTTGCAACAGAGACACGTGACCTATGGAGCCTGAAATAGATATTATCTGACCGTTGATAGCAAAGGTGAGGCTTGCTGTGGGCAGTACACAAGCAGAATCCACAGCTGGTGTGTAGCGCTGCCGGTTGGCTCTGAACTGGCCTCGCAGATTTCCCTCCCAGAGCCTTTAGGGAGGCCTCTGTCTTCTTCGTATGCTCCCCTCACTATTCTCCTCGGCATTGGCCTGGTATTTGTGAACTGATTTCTCCCTGTCTCACGTGCTTGACTCTTTAAGTGCGTATCACTTACTCATCGACATGTTAGATATTTATTAATGGGTTAGCATGCACCTGGTACTGCTGAGCTAAAGCTGCCCTGCTTCACAAGAAGAGAAGAGGAGCAGCACTGTTTGGTGTTGGGACAGTGGTTTAACCACAGTGGGAAGGCAGATGGCTGAGCATAGATTTTTGCCGGCCTGCCCTGGAGAGGGAGCGCCATGAAAAATAACCGGCTAGCTGGAAGCATTTTGCAGGCTGAGAATGCTCGGCTGGGAAGTAAAACAACAAGTTGGCCATCCGCCCAAAGTATCTGACAGCCAGGGGCGCCTACATCATAATTCTCAGCAGAAGGGAACTCTATTTCATGCCGGCATCCATAATACAGCCGTCTGGTAATTAAAACAGTTTTTTTTTTTTTGTCCTGCCTTTTGACCTTAGAAAATAAAACATCTGTGCTTATAAGAGGGAGAGCATTTATGAGAAAGGAACTGTCCATAGTTGATACAACAAGAAATTGGGCTATTTATAATCACCAAGACAGCCAGTAAAAAGGAAGGGAGGTGACAGCTGGGTAGTCAGCCTGGAAGTCAGAGCGCCGTGTCGGAGCGCCATGTCGGAGGCTGGAAATCATGACATCCAAAAAGACGGGGGAATGGCAATGCCATTAGACCAAAGAAGAGCAGAATCTGCTGAATGGGGTGTCAGGGGAGAAAGCACTCAGGCAGGAGAAGGCCGCTGTATGCAGTCTTTAGGGCTGTTGGATTCTAAAAATCACAGTATATGTGCGCCCACGGATTGGGGAAGTTTTTACAGGTATTTTCCCTCCTTTTTTGCTTTGTTTCAAGACAAGGCCTCATTACCGTAGCCCTGGCTGACCATAAACTTGTGATTCTCCTGCCTCAGCCTCCCAAGTGCTGTTCTACCATGTGGGTACCATGGCGTGTGTACCACCATGCCTGACTGTATGTGGTATCTTGACAATTTTAAAAACTGAAGTATAAGAACAAGAAAACACAAAGATTAATGAAATGTTGATAAATATTCCAAACGGGGTGTGCATAATGACCTCAGAAGTGAGGACAGAACTTGACGAGAGCAGAGATTTTATATTAGACGTAGGATTTTGACTGTTGAAACACATGTGGGAAGCTATAATTCTGATCTCTCTATAATATATATGTTCGCTTTTTAAAATTGTTGGTAAGAACAAAAGAGCCAGGCACTGGCTGTCACCTCAGCACTAAACTGGATGCTGAAGCAGGAATGAGAGACAGTCACTGGTAGAGGGACGCAAAGGCCAGTGGTGAAAAAAAGACGGGAAAAGATGAGGATACAAGACAGGATAACCACTGTGGAGATGCCCAGGGAAGCCTGGACTGGGCTTTGAGGGGTGGATAGGAGCTCACCTAGCAAAAAGAAATATGGAGGCAGGGCTGGGTAAGGCTTGCCCGTGACATCGCTAAGGATAGAATAAGGCCAGAGCTGGAATCTAGACGAGATAGCCAAAAAACAGTTCAGCCCCTAGAGGCAAAGCTAGAGATAAGCAAGGTCAGGTTATAAGGAGCCTTGGACAGCAAGCTAAAGAGGGAGGATTTATTGGGTGCACACCTCAGAATAGGGCAGGGCTTTCCAACCTGCGGGTCACCTATGACTTTCACAGGGCTCCATGTCCTGCATATCAGATGTTTACGTTATGATTCATAACAGCAAAATTACAGTTATGAAGTGGAAACAAAGACAATTTTATGGTTGGGGGTCACCACCTCATGAGGAACTGTATTGAAGGGTTGCAGCGTTAGGAAGGTTAACAACCTGTATGGAAGGGGGCAGAGGCTGGAAAGCAGAAGTGAGCAGTAAGAGGGGGTTCAGCTGGCTTCCCAACAGAGTCCCCAAAGCCACTGAGACTTGACAGTACTTGAACCAGATTTCTTTGAAGCCATTCAAATGAGAAAATGACGAGAGTGATTCTCAGTTTGGACTCAAGTGGCATCTCTGACGTTTCTAGGAAGCAAGTCTTACCCCAGTTTTGGTTCTCCACAAAAAAGTATGGGCAGCTTGTCAATTTAGCTTATATCTACTATACCAGACCCCACGCAGCCAATAATGGGGCTTTCCCTAGTCAATCAGCAAGCAAGAACCAGTAAGAGCACACCGGTAACCCCAGCATTCTGCCAGCTGAGGTACAAAGCATGCGTGTTCTAGGACAGCCTGGGCTACATAGTAAGATCTTTATCTCAAAACAAAACCTTGGTAGTCATCACAATCCATAGTAAATGATTTGGAGAAAACCAGCTAGGCAGAGATGAGTAGAGAAGAGGAAGTTCTACCGAGGTGAGGTGGTCAGGATGAGGAGACTTCCAGGCAGAGGCAGTAAGGCAGTCCAGTGTGATCCAGAAAGACAGACAGTGTGATCCAGAAAGACAGAGCAGTGTGATCCAGAAACACAGACCAGTGTGATCCAGAAAGACAGACCAGTGTGATCCAGAAAGACAGAGCAGTGTGATCCAGAAACACAGACCAGTGTGATCCAGAAACACAGAGCAGTGTGATCCAGAAACACAGACCAGTGTGACCCAGAAAGACAGACCAGTGTGATCCAGAAAGACAGAGCAGTGTGATCCAGAAACACAGACCAGTGTGAGCCAGAACAACCAGATTCCAGAGTGGCTGAATCTGTGAACAACTAGAACACAGACAAGCATGTAGGGCCTTGACGGCCACCGTTTTAGGCTCAATCTTTATTCCTAGTGGTCCTGGCTAGGTTCATGTCAACCTGACACAAGCTAGCCATTAGAGAAGGAGCCTTGAGAAAACACCTCCATAATATTGGGCTGTAGGAAAGCCTGTAGGGCATTTCTTTATTTGGTGATTGGTATGGACAGGCCCAGAAGAAGGGCTACCCTTGGCCTGGTGGTCCTGGGTTCTAAAAGAGAGCAGGCTAAAGAAGCCATGTGAGCAAGCCTATAAGCAGCACCCCTCCATGACATCCTGCTTCCAGGTTCCTGCCCTGCTTTAGTTCCTGCCCTCACTGCTTTCGGTGATGAACTGTTATATGGAACGGGGAGTGAAATAAACCCTTTCCTCCCCATGTTGCTTTTTGGTCATGGTGTTTCATCACAGCAATAGTAACCCTAACCATGACATTAATACAAGAGGCACCTCTGAAGAACTTGATTCAGTCAAATTAGGGAGTCATGATCTCATTTGGGGGGTTTTAAGAGCACCCTGAAAGCAGAATGTAAACTACATTGGAAGAAAGTTTAAGGTATAGCTCAGTGCTAGACAACTTGCCCGTATTCGGTCCCAATTGCCACCCCCCACCATCAAAATAAAAGTACATTGAAGGAGCAAACACTGGGTAAGATCACCTAGGGTGGCATGATAGTGATATGCACAGCAGACATGGGGACAGAAGGAGACAGACAGCTGGGCCTGAGAGGCGGCACAGAGGTAGAACAGACCAAAGTCAATGCTGGATTAGATGTGGGAGATGAGAGGTTAAGTCTGAGATGTCTGCACAACTGCCACACAAGGAGAAAGTAGGTGTGCATGGCTGGAGTTGAAGGGGAATTTCAGAACTAAAGATATAAGTGTGGAAGTCAGCCAGGCATGATGTCACCTTTAATCCCAGTACTCAAAAGGCAGAGGCAGGTAAATCTCTGTGAGGCCAGCCTGCTCTATACAGTGAGATCCTATCTCAAAAGGAAAATAAAATAAGTAAATAAAATAAATGTGAACACCAGTAGTGCACACAATTTCATGTCATTTAAATCCCTGTGGATGGATGAGATCGTTTACAAATGAGAAGCCCAAGACCCAACTCTGAGAACTGGCTGCATTTAGAACTCTGATAAGGGAAAATTAATCAGCATGGTAAGAAGGGCAGGAGAGTGGTGTCATAGAAGCCAAGGAGCAAAAGCGTGTCCTTGGTGACACGTGTAAGAAGGGGCTTGGCAAGACGGCTGTCCTCAACGTGACTGAAGAGAAGGGTGGCTGGGGAGCTAGGGACAGACTTTGCCTTCTTGTTCATTTGTTGTCAGAATCAAGTCATGCTGAGCACCCACCCTTACATGGAGTCAAATAAAAGTGAAGATGTTTCCAAGAGAATCTCACATCACCGTGCCAACTGAGTTAATTTCCCAGGAGTCCATTCTTGCCCAGCTCCTCCTTAAGCCTGCAGTTCTGGCTGCTGGGACGCCAATGTCTTTAACTCTAAATAAAGTATTAATGGCACTGTTGGGCTCACATGATGACCTGTTTTAAAATGTTGCTTGTCTTTGTCTTTTTAAGAAACACAATCATGGTTCAGTCCCTCACCTGCCACCAGCAGCCCCATTTATTTCAATAACTATGTCCCCAGTGTAGGAACAACAGGAAGAAATAAAATTCAGAACATCAGACTGAGCAAGACTAGGGATTTTCCAAGGACCAAAGACAGGAGAAACTGTAAGAAAAAATATATCAAACCACTAGATGGAAGTCTTCATTCAATCGCGTGTGCACTCAAAAATAGACATAAGTAAGGGGCCAGAGTGTAGCTCAGCAGTAAAGCGAATGCCTAGCATGTATGAGACCCTGGGTTCAATCACCAGCACAGAAAAGGGGGGAGGCTTAAAAGAACAGATCGAGTGGGAGCAATGACTGAATGCACACACCAGTCTAATTCATCCAACACTCACTGAACAGTTGCTTTGTACAAAAGACAAACGACAATGATAATAATGGCCACCAGGTGTAGAATACTCCCCCCTCCCCCGTGCCAGGCCGGCTGCTGAGTGTTCTCCACACATTTAGTCATTCAGTTCTTAAAACTAACCCAGGGAGGAAGTCTTACTGTGGATGAGAAAACCAGATCTCAGTGTTATCTGCTTTATGGTGAGGAGAAGAGCTAGGTATATGAGTGTAGGAGGAGGCCGCTTGTTTGTCCCGGCTGCCCGGAACCAAAATAACCACACAGAAACTGTATTAATGAAATCACTGCTTGGCCCATTAGCTCTAATTTCTTATTGGCTAACTCTTACATCATAATTTAACTTATTTTTATTAATCTGTATATCACCATGAGGTTGTGGCCTAGCAGCAAAGTTTCGGCATGTCTATCTCTGGCGGTGGATCCATGGCATCTCTCTCTGACTCTGCCTTCTTCCTCCCAGCATTCAGTTTAGTTTTCCCTGCCTAGCTCTGTTCCCCTACAGCTCTGCTATAGGCCCAAAGCAGTTCCTTTATTAACCAATGAAAGTAACACATAGACAGAAGGACCTCCTACCCCATATGAGTAAGAGAGAGTGTCATCAGCTACAGGCTGTGCATACTGAATGGGGATGGAGTGATTCAAACACGTTGATGATGGGCAGAGGAGCAGTGTCAGTGACATTTACCCCAGGCTTTCAGTAACTCAGTGTAAAAAGACTTCTCCATCACCAAGAAGTGTCTACTATGTCTGCTCTTCTCTTCAGCTGCCACAACCAACCTTGTCGATGCCACCATCATTCGTCACTAGGAAGATGAATCACTTATACAAGCACAAGAGCCTCCTGCGGTCCTCCACATTCTCTCTAGCTCCTGCAATCTTCCCTTCCCAGAGCGCATCAATACCATGCTCAAAATCTTCCTATGACTTCCCAGGAAATTCCCAGCCCTTCCCATTGTCTCTGAGGCCCTCCTTCCATAGGTGGCCTTTGCTTGCCTTTTAAACCTCATCTCCCATAGTAGCTGCTCGTTCTCCAACAACATGCACAGAACCTGCTGTCGGGTAACCAATAATCACACACAAAAGAGACAAAGGCAAGAATAAAACTATACAAGAAAACCATGTATAAAACAAACATTAGAGTAGGATTTACTAGACAGCCAGGGCTGTGAGGTATACCAGGTGTCCCAGGCAACCACGTGAACAAGAACAAGGGTTTGCGGGAGGCAATGCTCTACAAAACACTGATTCTCGAAGGGGTGTGTGTGTGTGTGTGTGTGTGTGTGTGTGTGTGTGTGTGTGCCCGCCCAGCAGGCTGCCTGGCACAGACTGAGCAGACCATGAATGGTAGTCATTATACAATAGTCGTGATGCCTCTCTGTACAGAGCATTTGTTCAGCACATGAGGGAGAGGTGGATGGTTAAAACACAAGCTGTTGGTGAGCCAGTCTCAGAGATCCTGAGTCTGACCTTGAGGTGGGGTGTGTTCATTTGACTTTCCCTGAGCTCTAAGGGATGCTGAGGATCCACTGGATGAGGGTACCCTAAGGACATCTCCATGAGGAGAGCCAGAGGAAAAAACTGTCTGACAACCATCTCTCCCTCAACAACCACTCCTCCCTCAATAGGCGTCCCTGCTTCCTCCATTCGGCATCAATCAGCCCCTCGGCCTTACTCCATAACCCACCAAAGTCTTTCACTGCCCATCCCTGGAACTCATCCAAGATGTCCCCTCTGAAAGGATCCATCTCTTGTTTCTCCCTCCATCAGTACTTAGAGGTTCCAAGTCCCTTTCCCTCAGGACTACCAATCCCACAATTAGTCACACTGAGCTCTGATTGGGTGGGTTAGTCAGGTTTGAGTTGCTGTAACGAAATACCTGAATAAACAACTTAAATGGAAGAAATGACTCTTTGGGGACACAGTTTGAGGACTTCTGGTCCAGTCGGCCAGCTTTGTTGTCTCTGGGCTGTCATAAGGCAGAACATAGTGATGGAAGGGAAAGTTGTGACCTCAAGACAGCCAGGAAACAGAGACAAGCGGAAGATACAGCACCAAGACCATGCCCCCGGGAACCACTCCCTCTAACCAGGCTCCAACCCCCTTAAGTTTCTAATACCTTCCAAAATAGCACCACCAGCCAAGGACCAAGTCTGTAACACTTAAGTCTGTGGGGACATTATATATTCAAATCATCACATGCAGTCTCTTAGCAGGGGACCTAGAATTAAATCATAGCTGTGAGTGCCATTTCAGGTTGGAGGGAGAGGAGGAGAAGAGGATGCCCCACTGGTGGCCCTCCCAGCACTCCCTGTAGCAAACTGCCAGCCTGCTTACCTTTCAGTGTCACTTCTGACAACCACTAGTCATTCATTTCTCATTTCCTCCTAGAATGCAGAGCCACGTGGTTCCAGGGTCATGAGTAGCTCTGCTTGTCTACATAGCATCTGCCAATGGGTATTCACCGTAATATTTGGTATTTTCATTGCCTCCCCCCCCCAGAAAGAAAGTCAATCAGAGACGCAATGCTAATTTGCATCCTTTTCAGCCATAAATCAGTGAGGACCAAATAATTAATGTACATTTCTCATCGCTTAAAATAGAAATGCTCTTTCTTCTCCAGAGGAAATACTCAGCAGAAAAATTCCCTGGGCAGGTAACTCTTCCCCCAGACCTTATCCACTCATGGAGATCTGGAAGGAAGGCTAGAGGCGGGGGGGGGGAGGGAGGGGTATGAAATAAAATGATTGAGTCAGTAGGGTTGGCCTAGCGATCTCAGGCTCTGTGAAAAAAAGACCTCTTTATCTTCATGATGCAACCCAAAAAGGAACCAGATGTCCTGGCTGTCTGCAAGGCAGCAACGAGGGAGAAAGCAGTCTACAAGGATCTCTAAATTCTGATAAGTCTGTTAGCTTATAACACACACACACACACACACACACACACACACACACACACACACTTTTGAGTCATGTTGTCCTGGGGTGGCCTTCTGACTCTGCTACTTTCCAGCTATGTGATTTCGGACAACTTCAACTCTCTGAGCACTATTTTTCTCATTGGTGAATTAAATGTGTTAAGAGCTTTAAATGGGTGCCACAAATATTTAATGAAGTTGGGAGTATTCAGTATTGATGTCAAGGTGGGGCATCGTCAGTGTGAACAATTGTCACCCCGCAAATAAATTCTGGGGTTTATAGTGTTTGCCAATTCCCCTGGTGTAAATACCCTGACCTTGAACAGTATCAAGCTATCAGCATCTCATTAAATGCGGGGCTGGAAAGAGATTTGGGCTACACAATACAGCATTTCCACCATCCAGACCCAGTCAAAATCAGATGTAGCATTCAGTATACCTTTGGCGGGGCCTTTTTATTCTGAGCATGTGTTGCCTTTGTTTTTAAATTACTTTTGTTTTTAAATTACCTTTGTTTTTAAATTACTCAAGGGTAAGCTCACATAATTTAGCTTTTCATGATGGCGTGTTTAACAACTACTTCCCAGAACTTCTGAAATATTTAATGTTCGCTCTCACAGTCAGGAAAAGCCAGCTCAGGCACATTGCAGGGCACACGTTCAGGCAGCCAACAAACATAGCTTCCCTTCCCCTTTGCCTCCCTTCTTCAGCTATGGGAAGGTTTTCTGAAGGTTTTCCCTTACAGGCTCCATGTTTTGCCTTTGTTCAGGACCCTTCTGGGCCACCGTACCAGGTTAAGTCTGTACTAAACCCCAGCAAATGTTCCAGCCCTCCTCATACCACATACCTGGCCTTTCATTTTTTCCCAAGCTGGGGATGCTAAGGAACCCCCAACCCCAGAGATGGAGGTTGGGAAGTCAGTGATGGATACTGCAGGGCTCTCTGTGGTGAGAGTGGAGACTTAGTTTATTTTAGGATCTCTGTCTGGGAAGGGAGTGGGAAAGCAGGGCTAGCAGGCTGTACTTTGGCAAGCCCGGCCCTATAATTAGCCTCCACTTGAGGGTGGATTAAACCCTTGATTGTTACTAAACAACAGCAAAAAGCAGGAAGGCCTCCAGACTCCTACAGCCCTGGGCCCACACAGCCTCCAAGGATAAAGATTTGGGTACAGCTACCATATCCGCCAGCAGGCAGCATCCAAATTACTCCTGTTCTCAGCCCAGAATGAAAACTCAAAGGCCACCAAGGAACAAAAACAAGGTCACCAGCCATTTTGTCTCACCTCTGAGATGTCTGTCTTTCTACCTGGTATCTTTGGGCATGGCCTTGAGCATCTTTGTATTAATTAATACCAGGAATTTGTATTAGATGGGAAATGTCACAAAGCCACGTGCCCCATAGTGTTTTAGCAAAGTAAAGAAAAGCTTTGGGAATCTCAAGTTTGTCTGCCTGAAGCTCAGTGTCAGGTCTGTCTAGGAAAATCTGAAGTGGTCATGGTTCCACCTTCTTTCTGCTTTTGCAGAACTGTATCTTGCCCTCTACACACATATGCACACACTCATGCACACACACACACAAGCATGAACACACACACAAATATACACACACATGCACACACTCAAATACACAAACACACACGAAATTCACTCATGCACATATTGGCACACACAAATACACACACATACTTGACTTGCTTCTTTGACTCTTTCCTCTTCCTTTTTTTAACACTAAATTCTTTTTTTTAATTTATTTATTATGTATATAGTGTTCTGGGCACCAGATCTCATTATAGATGGGTGTGAGCCATCAGGTGGTTGCTGGGAATTGAACTCAGGACCTCTGGAACAGCAGTCAGTTCTCTTAGCCTCTGAGCCATCTCTCCAGCCCTCCTCTTCCTTTTTAAATAAACTTTATTATACAAAAAAATTCAAGAAACCTATTTAAGACTTTTTATTGTCAATTGTCTAGGCTCCATATGCAAACCTTAGAAACACTAAATAAGGCAAATTAAAAGTTCAAGGCCTGTTTGAGCTGTACAGTGAGTTCAAGACAAGCCTAGGGAGACATCGTGAGCATCTCAAGACAGAAGTAAAGAGCCAGTGAGCTGGCTCGGTGCATAAAATGCTTGCCACTGAGCCTAATGACACAAGCTTGAACCCAAGAACCAACATGAAAAAAATCCCAGGAACGTTTGGAAACTTCCTTCAAATCAGAGCCAGGGAATGACTGAGAACTGTCACCCACGGTCACACCACTCATTTACTCATGCATTCATTCAACGCATTTTTAAGCATGTCAGCCAGCCTAGACATGGTGGTACATGCCTGTAATGCCAGCACTCAGGCAGAGGCGGGGAGACTGCAGAAAGTTCAGTGCCAACCTGGTCTCCTGGGGAGCTCCAGGCTAGTCTGGACTGCGTTCTTTCGTGGCCCCTGTCTCACAAAATTAAAAGTCAGCCTACTGGCAAAGACCTGTTATCCTGGCTACTCGGGATGCGGAGGCAGAAGAGCTGCAACATCAAGGCCTTCCTGGGCTGCAGAGCGAATTCAGGGACAGCTTGTACAACTTAGGGAACCCTATTTTGAAATAAAATGTACCAAATGAGCTGGAGGTATATAGTGGTAGAGCATTTGCCTAACGTGCATAAGACCCTGAGTTCAATCTTTAGCACTGAGGGAAAAACATGTATAAGCCCAGCCCAGCCTCAGAGACACAGCAATAAACAAGAAGCTGACTCTGGAGGGTGGGGTGGGGCGTCTTAAAACAGAGTGAGAAGAGAAGGTAGGCTAAGGAAACAAAGTCTCCTTTTTTAAAGATTTTGATGTGTGTATGTGTGGGTTGAGGTGTCCAAGGAGGCCAGAAGAGAGCATTAGAGACCCCAGAGCTGGAGTTAGAGGCAGTTGTGAGACACTGGATTTCTGGAAACACAACTCAGGTCCTCTGGAAGAGCCACCAAGACTCTTAAATACCAGCCCACCTCTCCAGTTCATCAAGTTCCAGCTGTGAGAAAAACAATGACTATGCTCCCTTGTCCCAATATGACCAGCTGATTTAGTTTTATTTCATTGAATTTCCCACTAGCAAAGACCAGATTTTCTCTTCTTGAGCCTGGCCCTTGAGCACACTGGCAAGTAAATAAAGTAGACCATCTCCTTGCCATGTATGTCTCATCCCTACCCTTATTCCTGTCTCTCACCTCCTATTCAATAGAGAGCTAGAAACAGGGGTATAAATGAAATCTATATGCCCAGTCGGGTATATTTAATTAAACCGTAGGGTAGTCACTTCTATTTTTAGTTTCCTGAGGTTTGCTGTTGTTGTTGCTTTTATGGTTTTGTTTGCTTTTGGAGGAACCTCCACGTTGCTTTCCATAGCTGCTGCATGAATTCACCTTGGCTCAACAATGCGCAGTCACTCCACATCCTTGCCAGAGCTTGTTATCATTCATCTTGATGGCATGCCCCTTACTGGTAGGAGGTGATATCTTGCTGTGGTTTTAATTTGTATTTCCCCTGATGATCAGCGATGCTGAGCA
The DNA here is from genome assembly GCA_004026605.1 of Ondatra zibethicus. Classification (NCBI taxonomy): domain Eukaryota; kingdom Metazoa; phylum Chordata; class Mammalia; order Rodentia; family Cricetidae; genus Ondatra; species Ondatra zibethicus. Next base: position 390,582 of record PVIU01000145.1, read on the forward strand.
TGCTAATTAGCTTGATATAATCATGCCGCAGTGTAAAGCGTATATTAAAACCTCTATAAATATGCAACTATTGCCAGCTAAAAATGAAAAATTCTTGGCTAGGTGTGGTGGAACATGACTGCAATCCCAGGACTAGTGGGATGGAGATGGTGAACTTGAGGCCAGCCTGCACTACACAGCAAAATCCTGTCTCAAAAATAAGTGCATATTATTTTCACTTGTTTTTATTATTTTGGGGGTGTATAGGTGTTTTACCTGCATATATGTCTGTGTACCACATGCCTGTCCGTTGCTCACAGAGGCCAGAAAATGTCAGACCATTGTTAGCCACTATGTGGGTGCTAGAAATCAAACTCTGGTCCTCTGGAGGAGCAGCCAGCACCCTTAATTGCAGAGCTATCTCTCCAGCCCCATTAACAACCATTCCTAAAAATAGCTTTGAACCCATATATACACGTGCATGTACACACAAACACATCTGCTATACAAAGCCAGTGAGACTTCACTGAAGGAGCCAGAGCACTTTCCAGGACTAGTTGAGAGCTCCAGGCTCTGGCACAGGCTGTGAACTCATCTGCTTTTGAATCCCCATTTTATCCCGAAAATCTTACTCTAATTCTCACTCTAAAGGACACCCAGATCGTATCTACTCCTCCTTGTCTTCGGAGAGGGAGACTCATCCTGAAAAGATCAGCTTTTGCAAAGCTCAGTGAGTTCTCCAGAGCTCTGTGTCCCACACCAGCCCCTGCTAAACTCCCTCTTCTCTCTTCCAGGTGGGAGAGGCTGTCTTGGAAAATGCGCGGCTTATGCTACAGATAGAGACGCTGCAAGCCAGTGCCAATGACTTTAAAGAGAGGTAAGGCTCTGCAGCAAGGGGCCCTCCATGCCCACCCCCCTCCAGACCATTGCAGATAATGCTGCCCCAGAGGGGACACCAGTCCCTTCCACCACAGTAGAAAGGTGGCCTGAGACAATAGAAACTCTAGGAGGATCCAGAGTCACAAAATAATCAGGCCCTAGGGGCGCAAAGACTGTGCCCAGTGTCGCTGGCACACTTGTGGAAGTCAGAATACAACATGTGAGAGTTGATTCTCTCCTTCTGCCATGTACTTTCCAGGGATTGAATTTAGGTAGTCAGGTTTGGCAGCAAGCATCTTTACATACTGAGCTATCTTGCCAACCCTTTTCTGATTTGGTTTGGTTCCTTTACTCTCTGTTTTGTTTTGTTGTTGTTGTTTAAGATAATGTCTCAAGGAGCTAAGGTTGGTCTTGAACTCACTAGATAGCTAAGGATGACCTTGAACTACTGACCCTTCTACTTCCAACTCCCAAGTGTCCTGACTATAGGCATGATCTCACCATGCGTGGTTTATTTTATGGGATTTCACTCTGCTGAGCAGGACAGAACCCTCACCCTCACCCTGCATACTTTGTAAGACTACCAAAGTAGTGAATGACTTTGGGTATTTCCAGGGTCAAACTCACCATTTTTTTTTTCTTCGTTTTTCAAGACAGGTTTTCTCTGCAGCTCTGGAGTCTATCCTAGAACTAGTTCTTGTAGACCAGGCTGGCTTCAAACTCACAGAGATCCGCCTGCCTCTGATACAGGGTTTCTTTGTAGCTTTGGAGTCTGTCCTGGCACTAGTTCTTGTAGGCCAGGCTGGCCTCGAACTCACAGGGATCCACCTGCTTCTGCCTCCAGAGTACTGGGATTAAAGGACTGCGCCACCACTCACCTTTTTATAGGACTAAAGGTTTAAGCTTTTATACGAAGAAATAAATAATGATCAGAGCTTTCCACGAATGGACCATTGGTCTTGAGAGGGAATGAGTTCCCCAGCACTCGAAACATACAAGTAGAGACTCCAACAAAATCGCCTGTCCCAAATGTCTTCAAAGGACTGTCCCTGGGAATCCTGAATATTAAAACCCATTACAGGGGTTGGACATGCAGTTCTGGGGACTGTACTTGCTGCTGTGCTCAATCCCTAGTACTCTACTCCACCACCACTGCACATACATATCTTTAAGTGAAGACTGTATAACTCTAAACCTGAAGGCACTTCTTGGAATAGAAATGTGGGGCTTTGCCATCCTATGGTTGTACGGATGCAAGCCGGGAAATTCGGCTGAATGGTGCAACCACGGTAAGTGGAAAGGGCACCGGGAGAAATCAGCAAAGACGTCAGGTGGTGTTTAGAAGGAAAGCCTGAGGGTTGAAACTCAACATGGACAGTTTTGATATAAGGGGATCCACACACATACTCGTTACTTTAAAAGCTGTTCGCTTTTTGGTGTTTTCTTTGTTTGTTTGTTTGGTTGTGTTTGTTTGTAATGTGGGTATTCAACTCAGGCCTCACAAGCAAGGAAAGTGTTCTACTATTGATCTCTCTATCATTTAAATCTCTGGATAAGCCGGGCGGTGGTGGCGCATGCGTTTAATCCCAGCATTCGGGAGGCAGAGGCAAGCGGATCTCTATGAGTTCGAGGCCAGCCTGGTCTACAGAGTGAGTTCCAGGACAGGCTCCAAAAGCTACAGAGAAACCCGGTCTCGAAAAACCAAGCAATCAATCAATCAATCAATCAATCAATCAATAAATAAATAAATAAATAAATATCTCTGGGTAGATAAATCCATGCTTCTTCCTTTCCTGGAAGAGAGTTGGGCCAAGGCAGAACCACGTTGCTACACAACAATAGGGGCAGAGCTGGGCAGCTGCGCCCCCTGTAGGTTAAGTGAAGTATGTACTCTGATAGGCAGCATCTCTACCTCTTTCTGTGCCCTCTCCTTGCCGTGGTTCCTCCTTCACACCGCCTACTTGAGTTTGCAGCCACTGTCAATCCCCGGCCTGATACTTAGAAGATCTTCAATGACGGTAAACGATCTTTGGATGAAGAGGAGTATCAGTATAGTGGCAAAGACGTGGTATTGTCTTTCTGTGATGAAAACTCCTGAAAGTACCAGGCTCCCAAGGCCTTACGAAGCTGTGTTCCCAGAAGCTGGCTGCTAATGTGTTATTACTCAGTAACAGTGCCCCCAAAGCTCCTGGAACACTAGCTTTCAGCATTCACTGCCTCTTGTGTGTGGGCCCTTGGGTAATATCCACAATCCGGTGTGTTTCCCCTCTGGAGGCTGCCCAGCCATGCTGATTAAGTCCCTTTGTCTACAGATATGAAAATGAGCAGCCGTTCCGGAAAGCAGCGGAAGAGGAAATAAGCTCCCTGTACAAAGTCATCGATGAAGCTAATTTGACAAAGACAGATTTGGAGCATCAAATAGAAAGTCTGAAAGAAGAACTGGGCTTTCTGACAAGGAGCTATGAAGGGGTAGGTGGGGCTGGGAGGCGCTAGGCTGTCCCCTCCAAAAGACAGGCACTCACCTGTGAGGTTGTAACCCCCCAACACAGGTACCGTGGACTCTTCTTTGCTCACCCAGGCCTATAGGGAAAAGCTAGTAAAGGACTTTAAGGTCTTTGTCAGGGGTCAGATCACCCCCTATAAAAGTTTCAAAGTCCAACACTTTCAAGTACCAGGGTACTCATAAGCAGAAGTGGCAGTCATAAGCTGAAGTGGCTATTAGAACTGCTTGGTCCTGGGAGGAGGGTCTTCCCAAAGTGTTCTATTTCCAATGCTTTTTCCAACACTGCATGAACAGGCGAAACTGAATAATTCTCAGGATTGACCCATACTGTAGCTCCCACACACTCATTAACAAAAGAAGGCTGTTATCTTTAAGTGACAGTTCCCACACACTCATTAACAAAACAAGGCTGTATCTTTAAGTGACAGCACCAGAGGGCACCTCCAGCAGGGATGTAGTCTCATTTCCGACAGGAAGCACTAAGCCACCGCACACACCACTCTCTGACTCATGGCCCAGGTTGCTTCAAGCTGAGCATCATACCTCACTGAACCATGCACACACTGGGAAGTTCCTCCTGTGCCCAGCCTGAAGCAGACAGTGACTATCAGCCCACTCCTTCCTGCCCCTGGATCAATTCCTGAAGACCATGCTCCAGCAGCAACCCCTTAGGCTTCAGAGTTGGCTTTAGTCCCTTTAGTATATCCTGACTTTGTGCCAAACTTCCATTTTCTAGAGTTACTTACTATATGTTACTATACTATATACTTACTTTTGATTATGTGTTTATTTAGTTTTTTGCTTTGGGCATGGGGCTGGGCTTGCAAAGATCTAAGAGATATGTCCTTGAAAAAAAAATGATACCTACACCTAGAAAATCTGGGACTTGGCCTTCTCTGTGATGCCCATGCATGGTGCAAAATAAATGAACAGATAGATAGATAGATAGATAGATAGATAGATAGATAGATAGATAGATAGAGGCAAAGTAGTGCCCACAGAGCCATCTGCTGCTGGCTAGAATTCACATCTGTTCTCTCCCCAAGCCCCCACCCTCGGAGCTTACCTAAGGTGTCTGCTGTTGCTTTCAGGATGTGAAGGTTCTGTACAAACAGCTGGCAGGGTCTGAACTGGAGCAAACAGATGTTCCTATGGGCACTGGTCTGGATGATGTCCTTGAGACAATCAGAATTCAGTGGGAGAGAGATGTGGAAAAGAACCGAGCAGAAGCAGGAGCCTTGCTCCAAGCTAAGGTAAGAGACAGGCCAGCATCTTCCCCTGGGCCCTGGAAAGAAGGAGGCCAAGCAAGGTGGAGGCAGCCAGCATGTAGAAGAAAAGCAGCCATTTAGTGACAAGCTTGGTCCCCATAGAAAGATAGGAAATGCAAATTAAAGTAATAATGGTTGTTTGCCTCTCTGAAATAAGAAAATGTTTAAAATGACAATGTTCAATTCTAGCAAATGTGTAAAGGATTCTCCACTGTATCATCAAAGACATAAGGTATAAATTGTTATCCAGTCTTAGACTAAAGGATTTTGTCTTCTGTATCAAGAGTGTTTATATGTTCCTACTTGCTAGCTGCTGCCTGCTACCTACCTGCTAACTGGTACCTGCTACCCACTGGCTGAACAATTTGGACAGCACCTTAAAGAAAGCATTAGGAATACAAGGAGTAAGGCTATAGCTCAGTGAAAGAGTACGGAGAGAGAAAGTGAAAAGGAGAAGTAGAGGAGATGGAAGGAGGGAAAGAGAGAGGGACAGAGAGAGAGAGAGAGAGAGAGAGAGAGTTTATATCTAAACATACTCCCTGGAGCATTTTAAGGATTAAATAAAAAAAGTGGTAAATATATATATATATATATATATATATATAAACGTCTTACTATAAGAGCAAAATTGCACCACCACCTGACTAAGTTATGTGCAATGAAACCTGTTATTAGAAATGATGCTTATGAAGTAATTACAATAACCCAGGAAAAAGTTCATGGAAAGTAAAATTGAAGAAAAGCAATTACAGAATGGTATATACCAGGGACCAATAAGATTTTTTTGTTTAATAGTAAGTGCTTTAGGCTTGGGAAACCAGGTGATTTCTGTTGCAGTCCCTCATCTTTACCCCTGTAGTGTAAAAGTAGTCAGAGACAATAGATAGCAGCAAGCATCCCTGTGTTTCAATAAAACTTTATTTATGGAGACACATGCTTTTAATCCAAGCAATTGGGAGGCAGAGGCAAGTGAATATCTGTGAGTTCAAGACCAGCCTCACCCACATAGGTAGTTCTAAGACACAGCTCAAAAAAACAAATTATAGAAACAGAATGTTAACTAGAGTTGGCCTTCCAGCTGTTAAAATTGCCACGTACTACTACAGTATACAGTAGAGCACTGTTCTCAAGTGCTATCTACACAAATTAGACTAGCAGGTTAGTGGTGTCCACAGTGGGTTGCCTTTGAATAGCTGACTTACCTGACACTTTGAGATTTTTTTTTTCTTTTGAGTATTTCTCAAGTTAATTTTGTAAGCAGCCTGAATTATATTAATGAGGGGGGAAAGCCAAGTTGTATGAAACCTCACAAATAGCAAAAGAATTAACTAGATTGTAGAAGGTTTGTCCTTCTGGCCTGCCCCTGCCACCTAGGGACTTGGAAATGAGAAGGTGAGGGAGGGGGAGACCACATAAAGGAACTGGAAAAGGCAAGTCAGCTGCCGCTGGTGCTCAGTTGATGACTTGCCATGCCGACTGCACGGTAGGATCATCTCAGAAATAACATCTATAGTGCACTCCAGAAAAATTAAGTCAGAAAGAGCAGAAGGACTTTGTGGTTTATTATTATTAATAATAAAAGCTCTCGGGGCTGAATAAATAGATCAGCGATTAAGAGCACATACTGCTCTTCCTGAGGACCTGAGTTTAGTTCCTAGCACCTGTGTCAGACAGCTCACAGCCACTCTTGCTCCAGGAAATATAACATCCTCTTCTGACCTCTGATGCACTTGCATCCACAGGTATACACACGCGCACACACCCACACATGCATGCCACGTGCACATGGACACACATACATACTAAAGTAAGTCATGTTTAAAGTCCTCTGGACAATTCTGACCTTTCTTCAGCCTTGAGGACCATGACAGGCCTAAGAGCTGCCAAAGACAAAAGAAGGACCCTTCACCACTTGCCTCTCCCTGACCCTCCATCCCCCTAACCCCCAGGGACCAACAGGACCATCCCAGCAGGATCTTCCCCAATTCTGCATCCCTCTAATGTTTACTTTTACCCCACACCCTATTCCTCCACTCCTAGTCCCCAGTCTCTGCCCTCACTGTTGGGAGATATTACTGCACCAAGTTAAGTGACATCAAACCAGAGATCAGAGTCTGCCTCTTTTTAAAGAGATTTATGAATGCTGAAGGGCCCTGGGGACCATTTAAAACCATTCCCTCAAGTACTGAGTTGTATTTATGAGATGAGGAAACTGAGACCCAGAGAGTGCCAGTGACTCCCTAAGGTCACTTGGTTGAGTGGTAGCACAAGGCTCAACTCTCCTGGCTCTGAGTCCATGAGCTTCCTCCAATAAAATCAGTTATCTTTTCTTCTTCTCCTCCTCCTCCTTCTTCTTCTTCTCCTTCTCCTTCTTCTTCCTCTCCTTCTCCTTCTTCCTCTCCCTCTCCTCCTCCTCCTTCTTCTTCCTCTTCTTCTTTTCTTCCTCTTCCTCTTCTCCTCCTCCTCCTCCTCCTCCTCCTCCTCCTCCTCCTCCTCCTTCTTCTTCTTCTTCTTCTTCTTCTTCTTCTTCTCCTTCCTCCTCTTCCTCCTGTTCCTTCTTCTTCTATTATTATTATTATTATTATCCTTCCTTTTAAAAAGTTTTTAGAAGAGGGTCTCATAAGCTTATCTCAAACTCCATATGTAGCCAGTGATGACCCTGAACTCTTTTATGTATTAATTCATTCGTTTATTCATTTATTTGATGTGTATGCATGTGTATCTGAGTGTATATATGTGCACCACATGCATGCAGGGCCAGGGAATGTTAGAAGGCATCAGATCTCCTGAAACTAGAGTTACAGGCAGTAGTGAGCTACCATGTGGGCACCAGGAACACACATGTTCTTCTACAAGAGCAGGTCTTCTACAAGCCCAGATCTGCCAAAGAGCAGTCAGTTCCCTCCGCCACTGAGCCATCTCTCCAGTCCCAACCTTGAGCTCCTGATTCTCCTGCTGCTGCCTCCCAGGTGCCAGGATGACAAGTGTGGACCACCACACCCACCCTGTCCATTTGCTTGTTGGAGCTAGGGTCTCCCTGTGTAGCCCAGGCTGTACCTGATCTCCCTATTTTCCTGCTCCAGCGTTCCATGTACTAAGATTGCAGCTATGCCACAAGAACATGGCCCACAGAATCAACTCAGCAGGGCTTCTAGGGGCTCACAGAGCCTGAAGCTACCATCACAGACCCTGTATGGGTCTGAGCTACGTCCTCTGCATATACTTTAGGGTTGTTGTGGTAGTTTGAATGTAATTTCCCCCCATAAGTTCATAGGAAGTGGCGTTATTGGGAAGTGTGGTATGTCGGAGTAGGTACGGCCTTGTTGGAGAAGTGTATCACTGTGGAGGCAGACTTTGAGGTCTCATATATGCTCAAGCCACGTTCAGTATCTCGGACCACTTCCTGCTGCCTGTATGCTCAAGATGTAGCTCCTTCTCCACTCTCAACTCCTTCTCCGGCACCGTGTCTGCCTGTATGCCTCTATGTCCCACCATGATGATAATGGACTTAACCTCTGAAACTCTAAGCCACCCAATTAAATGTTTTCCTTAATAAGAGTTGCTGTGATCATGGTGTCTCTTCACAACAATAGAAACCCTAATGAAGACAATTATGTAGCTGGGTGTTCTTGTGGAACTCCTAACAGTGAGAATTAGGGATGTCTCTGACTCTTTTCCCTGAGCTTGGGACCCTTTTCCTCCCTCCTACTGGGTTGCCTCATACAACCTTGATATGAGAGTTGGTGCCTAGTCTTACTGTAACTTGTTATGCCTGTTCATTTGATAACTCTGAGAGGCCTGCTCTTTTTTTTTTTTTTTTTTTTTTTTGAAGTGAGCTGTAGATCTGGAAGAGAGGGAAGGTTGGGAGGAGTGAAGGGAAGGGAAACTATGGCCAGGATGTAATGTAAACTCAAAGAATAAAAGAAAAAAGATAAAGTTATTTACCACTGAGAAGTACAATTATGGGAGATTTGAAAGATGACAGGTGTGTGCCACCACACCTGGCTGGCTGTGTCTTTTTTGGCTCTGTTTCCAAAGCTAAACCCCAGGAAGCCCAGCCGTTTGCAACCTGACTTCCCCGCTGAGCCCTGCTGGAGTGCACACCACATCAAGTGACTGTCTCTTTAAAAAATGGACTGAGTCATTATTGTTATCAAAAATAAATCCTGCCTAGTGTGAAAATTAAAAAAAGAAAAAAGAAAACCCCGAAAACTGGCAGTTACCATCCCCCCATCTGATAGCCATCATCAACTCACCAGTGATTCAAACATTAATTCCGATCAAACCCATTAGTGGTTTTAATAGAGTGATCTGAAAGCTGCGTCTCACAGAAAACACACAGGATTTGTTTTCCTTTGGCCAGTGCTGCCTGGGCCTCTTGCAGAGACTCAGAACTCAGAAAATATTTGCAGAACGAGTGAATTCCTCTGATTGTCAACAGAGATCAGAACTGACAGCCAGAATTCCTGCAATAAATAGCTTTGTCGGCTGTGGCTGTGCCCTCGGGGGCTGACATTTGCCTGCCCTGAGCATCTCATGTCTGCAACTTGGCAGCAGAGCCAACTGGGAAAGGCTCAGCACTGTTTCCAAAGGCCTTCGGAAAGGGAGGGAAAACACGCATTTAATTACCTTTCGGCACAAGGAGGCTGAAAATTAATTAACATGATTAATTTATGTCTTAGTTTATGCTTCCCCAGAAGCAGATCTGGAGCTAAATATTGGAGTGGTGGTGATTTATTTGGAATTAGTGGGTGAGTCAGGGGTGGGAGAAGCAATAATGGGGAAGCCGAGAAGGGAACCAACAAAGGCTGTCTTTGAGAGCAGCTGAGATTGGAGCAGAAGCTTAGAGCAACACCGAGAAGTGGTGCAGAATGCAGAAGAAAGGAGGCAAGGGGGCTGCAGCTATCTGCTAGCCAAGTGACCTTTCCAGCGCGTCGGGGCATGCTCAGGCATAGGTGCAGAGTCAGGCAGCGGGGAGCTGAGAACATGAAACATTGAAGGCCTGAGGGATGAAGAAAGGTGCTTGAGCACCTGATGCAACCATAGGCTCAGCTTTCTGGTATGTGCTTGTTAATTGCTTTGGGTGTATGTGTGTGTGTGCGTGTGAGTGTGTGTGTACGCACATGCATGTGTGTGTACATACGTGCATGCATGTGTGTATACAGGGGTATGTATATGTGTATAGGTGTCTATGTATATATACATTTGTGTCTATATATATACAGGTGTATGTGTATACATACAAGTGTAAGTGTATATATACAGGTGTGTGTACAGGTAGGGGTGTGTGTGTGTGTGTGTGTGTGTGTGTGTGTGTGTGTGTGTGTGTGTGTGTGTGTGTGAAATCCAGAGGACAAGCTCAATTATCTGAGGAATGCCATCTACCTTGTTGGTTTTGGTTTGTATTGGATTTTGTTTGTTTGCTTGAGTCAGGGTCTCTCATTGGCCTGGAACGCACTAATTAGACTCCACAGGCCGTCAAGCAAGCCCCTCTCCCTCTGCCTCCCTAGCACTAGGATTACAAGTGTGCACCACCACACCTAGCTTTGTTGGTGTGTTTGTTCTAGACGTGGGTTCTAGGGATCCAAGACCTCACGCTTTCAGGGCAAGCACTTTCCAGCTGTCACTGCAGCCCTCTTTCTGGTTTGGAGTGGGGACTGGCCCTCTGAAACCAGGAACAAAATCAATCATTCCTCCTTTTGGTGGTCCATACCAGGCATCTGCCTGCAGCAGTGCAGACATCCCTAGGACAGCTGCCAGTACTCAGTTCTAGAACAGTGAGAGTTGCAATGAGCAGGGGAGGCTGGTTTTACAGAACAGGGTTGAAGACAGCAGGAACAGAACAGAAAGATCTGTCACTTCAAGAACACTTGACTTGCAAGCTGAGGACAGAGAGACAGAACAAGAGTGAAGCAAGTGGTCAGATAGGTCAAGGTTGCCTGGGTGTGTTTCTGGATTAGTTCTAACAGAGCATCACCGTCATCCAATCAACGGTAGACTATTCGGAGATTTGGCAGCCATGTGGCTAACCTTGATTTCTCCTAACCAGACAGGTCACTGAGTTTCACCCCGTGAGTGGGATCTGAACACAAATGACTCCATTTCACACACACACCCCACCGCCCGCCTCTCTGAGGCCTTCCAAAGGAACGTGTTTGAAAACAGTGGACAGTGCTTTTTTGAAAATCTTTTTTAATTTTAATCTTATTTGTTTACTTCTTATGCATTGAGTCAGGTTCTTGCTACATAGCTCAGTCTGGCCTCCAACTCACAATCCTTCTACCTGTATGTCACCATACCAAGCTGTATTATTTTTTTTTAAACACACCAAATGTCTACATCTCTTCCACACCAAGAAATTCTTCAGGTACCAACCACATGGCCCACGATTAGGTTTAGTGCTGGCACTCTATACCTGTGGGTTTTGCCAGATCCTATAGGTTAAGGGTTTGGTTCCACAAGACTGTCCTTGACTTCAGATGACCATCAAGTCTGACCCTCCCACTCCTGACCGACCATCAGTACTGGTGGGTTTCCATAATCCCCTCCTCAGGTTCCACTAACTGCTAGTACAGCGAGGAGAACCCAAGCAAACCCGTCCCTTGTTCTCTCCCAACCTCTACAATGAACACAACTCAGGACAGTCAAGTGGGAGACATGTGTGAGGTCAGATGCACGATGGCACTGCAGAGCTGTGTCCCCTCCTGGAGCACCACCCTCCCCACCCCACACCTCCACTGCCTACCTGCCTGGAAACTATCCAGTCCTTGTTGGCCTTCTGGGGTTCATGCTGCCTTCATTCTAGACACAATTGATTAAATCGCCATTAGCCATTAAGTCAGCTCTCATGGATTTAGTCCCTCTCCGCTCCCTGGGTCAGGAGTCAGGATAAAAGCTCTAGCTTCTAATCACAAGAGGGTGGGGGGAAGGGTAGCCACCAACTCCCACACCCCTTAGGGTCTTACCAAAGAAATCTTTTTAACATAAACTTGGGTGTTGTTGAGGGAAGTTTGTTACCAATGATAGAAAAACACACTTCCTTTTTTTTACTTTTTATCTTTTTCACTGTGGAGCTATTTTAGGATCTAGAAACAAAAACCAATCAGAACTGAGAACGCGCCTTCATTTCTCATCACCTAGGAAGTTGCCAGGGTTTTAAGAGCTCTGGCTGGGAGCCAGAGACAAAGACCAAAAATATAAAATATGTTTCATTATGTCACAATGTCACACAATGGAGAACATTCTCCAACCTGCAGTCAAATGAACTTACAAAGACCACCTCGGTGAATGGGGTAAATGACTGCTGTGCCTGCTGTCATTCACCTAGTTCCTAGCCAGGCCAGGAAGCAGAGTGCTTACTCAGAAGCAGGACTGGTCCATAATTCACCGACACTGTGGTGAGACCCCCCCACCTCCTAAAGGATCCATAACTGGGGACCAAGCATTCAGACACATGAGTTTGTGCGGGATAGTTCACAGTCAGGTCACAACTCCCATTGTCCAGAAAGGATGGGAGAGGATGTGGAAGGGATAGGATGGAGGGGAGGGGAGGGAAGGAAGAGGGGGAATCTAATAGCTTCCCTAATTTCATGAAAGCTTTTCTATCACAGAATATGATCATTCCAGGGGTGGCCTTTGACCAACACAAAAATGATGTTCTGGGCAGCCCAAATCACACTTTCAAAGAAACTATGTTTTTTGAGGCCAGAGAGATTGCACACCAGTTAAGAACACTTACTACTCAGTTCCCAGCACCAATACGGCAGCTCACAACTGTCTGTACCTCTAGTTGCAAAAGACCAGATGCCCTCTTTTGGCCTCCAAGAGTACCAGGCATGTAAATGGTGCACACACGTAGGAAAAATACTCACATATAATAAAATTTATCAGTTAAAGAAATACTGTGCTCTTTCAAGCCAACATAACAGCATCTGTGTTAGGTTTTTTAGGCCCTTGGTCTGATAAAATCAGCCATACCCTGATGCTCTTACTTTTGATGAACTTTAGGCTAACCAACTTAAAGGCAGAAGAACACCTTCAAAAGCTGTTTGCTCTTGTTATATAACACAGTCTAGTGTGGTGGTTTGGGAAAAATGGGCCCCAAAGGGAGTGGCTCTATTAGGAGGTGTGGCTTTGCTGAAATGCATGTGGCCTTGAAGTGTGTCACAGTGGGAGGAGGCTTTGAGGTCTCCTATGCTCAAGATACCTCCCAGTGTATCAGTCTACTTCCTGTTGCCTGCATGTCAACATGTAGTAGCTCCTTCTCTAGTGCAATGTCTGCTTGCATGCCGCCATAATCCCCACCATGATGATAACAGACTAAACCTCTGAAACTATGAGCTATCACCTCAATTAAATGTTTCCTTTTATAAGAGTTGTCATGGTAACAGTGTCTCTTCACAGCAATAGACACTGATTTCAGAGGGCAGAGGCAATGAAGGCCATCTGAGAACCCCATCCTCCACTCTACTATCATTGAAGCAGAGATGAGATTGTCCATCACCTGCCTTCGGCCGCCTTCAGTCTGCCTCCTCCTGGGGAGGAGAGGTCATCTCTTCTGCGCCCACAGTCACAGCCTACCCATGGGCAGGCCTTTGCTACTCTGCCCTAAGCTGGGTGTGCACCATTTTCTGGCTAGCAAGCTCTGTTTTTCCATCTTCTCCTCCTCCCTGCGGTGGTTCCTTTGCACATCCCCATTTCCTCAAGTCTCAGTCCTTCCATTTGCTCTCCAGCTCTGAACAGTGTGCAGAAACCAAAGGCTTATTCCACTCCCAGTACTCTGCACTAGTAGCCACTGCCTGAGGGAGAACTAGGTCCCCGGGGCTTCAGCCCCTTAAGGAACAGGTCCTTCCTCTGCTGTGCTCAGACAAGAGAGCCACACCTGACTCAGGGCAGTTTATGGTCATCTGTGATCGAGAACTTTCTCTAAACTGCCACCATCATGCCTTTCACAGTCAGGATGGCGGGCTGGACACACTATTGAGAATTAAGAGAGGTGGGTAGATTAGAACACTGTGAGGTTTCCGGATGGTAATCGTCTCAAAGCTGAGAAATTATAGAGTGGAACAAGAATTTATGTTCCTGTCAAAAATATTTCTGAGAGTACCCTTTTCCCCACATCCTCACCAATCCTGTGTGCTCAGTATTTTAGGTAAGAAAATTATTCTTCAGTGTAGCTCTAATTTGCGTCTCTCACATTTTAAGGAGGCAGACATTCTCTCAATATACTGGATTTCATACAAATTTGCTTTCCCATCTACTGACAGATCAGGCCTTTGCCGTTTTCACTTATGTTTTGGACATTTTACTTAGTTTTGCTGTGGCTCTTTTTATATTGCAGAAATTAGCTCTGTGAACCAGGCATGGTGGCACATACCTATAATCATTTCACTCGGGAGGCTGGGGCAAAAGGATCACTGCAAGTTCAAGGCTTGCCTGAGCTATGGAGTGAGACCTTGCCAAAGGAAAAGAAAAACCAGTCCTGTCTCTGGGGTGCAAGGGTGTGTGCGTGTGTGTATACATGCATGTGTGTGTCTATGTCTGTGATGTAAGGTGTGTGTCTGTGATGTAAGGTGTGTCTGTGTGCGTGTTTGTGAGTCTGTATTTGTGTGTGTGTGATATAAGGTGTGGCTGTGGCTGTGTGTTTGTATGCTGGTGATGTAAGGGGTGTGTGTGTGTGTGTGTGTGTCTGTGTGTGTGTGTGTGTGTGTCCCAGGACTAGGTCCGGAGGCATGCTACATTTGTGGCACTGCTGGGTTAGGGAAGATAATTAGAGTAGATTTTGAAAGAGAAAATACAGACTTCCTGTTGAGTAGTTCCCTCTTGCCCTTTGATTCTTTACTGAAGAAAATACAGACATTGCAAAGGCCATGCTCAGGCTCATCCCTGTATGTTTTCAAGCCCTCAAGTGGTCAACAACCAGTAGTTGAACGGCTGCCTTCTCACTGTCCATTGAAGGATCCCCACTCACTCATGCACTCAGAACCCACAGGTAGAGCGCACACCAGGTCTGAGGCTGTAGTTGGTACTGTGCGCAGTCCCTGACTCAGAAGTGATGCACAATTAATAAAAACTCAGAGAGAAAAATTGGGGCTCAATCTGAAGATACAAAAAGCAAAACAGCCAGCCACTGGCTCTTACCTCTACCTCAATCTGAAATCGTGATCCTGCCTCCAGGAATCTCAGAATAAGACTGTGTCTGAGAGCTGTCTCTTCCTGTCTTATAATCCTCTCTAGGGCTGGAATTGATTAATGGCTCGCAGCACCTGGTTTCTATGACAAACTACTATGGTTACTGGGATTAAAGGTGTGTGTCACACTGCCTGGTCTGTAAGGCTAACCAGTGTGGCTGTTTTACATTCTGACCTTCAGGTAAACTTTATTTATTAAAATACAAATGAAATGTCATTATACAGAAAGATGTCTTTCCCTGGCTACCTGGTTTGCCTGACCTCAAAGCATCTCATAGATGCTTTTAATTGGCTGTTCCCATAAAAGATATAAAGATCCTACTTCTAAAATAGGAGCTTTTCAAAGATGAAACAACTCAAATTATCCCTGGGGAATTAAGGCACTGCCACTCATGTTCCATACATAGCCATCTCCTAGGAGACAAACAGGTCCCTTAAGAGTAGGATGATCCTAATAAACAAAGACAAAAATACTATAATTTAGGCTTCTCTGATAATTAAGAAAAAGCTATTTTTTCTCCCTAGGTTCATTGGTGAGTTTCTTCTATTGCTTTTAGCAATACAGTATGTTTAATTACATGCAAGATAAGGGGTGGGGCAGCAAATCCATGAGGCCATTACCTCAGATTATTTTTTTCACAGTTTCCACATGGTCTGGGAATTGGTCCTCCACCTCAGAGAAAAACTTCAGAAGCCAGGCAGCTCTGTGTACTCTGCTTTTGTTTTGAGACAGGCTCTCCTGTTGACCAGGCTGGTCTTGGACAGACTATGACAAGGAGGATGACATTGAACTCCTGTTCTTCCTGTTCCTCCTGCCTCTGTCCCCGAGTCCTGGGATTACAGCTGTGTGGCACTACACCCTGGTCAGAATTAACACTCGATTGCTAGGCTCCAATGGACAGACATCGCAAAGATGGGAGACTGATTCAGTGTTTCAAGAATGAGCAAGGGACGACAGGCAGTGGTGGCACACTCCTTTTAACCCCAGCACTCAGCAGAGGCAGAGGCAGGCGGATCTGTAGGTGAAGTTTTCCTGCCCAGCAGCCACTTCCAAATTACAACACAGAGGTTTATATTAATAATAAATGCTTGGCCAATAGCTCATTACTAACTAGATCTTACATTTTAAGTTAAGCTATATTATTTACTCTCTGCCATGTGGTGGTACCTTTAGTAGCATGGCACATTCATCTCCTGCTCCCTCTGCATCTGACTGGTGACTCCTGACTCCTCTCTTACTCATCCCATCATTCTCAGTTTGGCTTTCCCACCTAACTTTATCCTGTTCAGCCATTGGCCAGTCAGCTTGTTTATTAAACCAACCACAGCAGCGTATATTCACACAGTGTACAGAAGAATTATTCCACAGCACAGAACTCTGTGGGTTTGAGGCCAGCCTGATCTACAGAGTGTGTTCCTGGACAGTCTGGGCTATTACACAGAGAAACCCTGTCTTAAAAAACAAAACAAAGCAAAAAGAATGAGCAAGGGACATCTTATAGGCTGTGATATGGGGAGTCTATGTTGGGGTTAAACACCCTGGACCTCTGTCAGAATGTCTTTAGTTCAGTAATTCTCAACCTTCCTGAGGCTACAACCCTTTAATACAGTTCCTCATGTCATGATGACCCCCATCCATAAAATTATTTTTGTTGCTGTTTCATAAATGTAATTTTGCTACTGTTATGAATCATAATGTAAATATCTGTGTTTTCTGATGGTCTTAGGAAACCCCTAATGAAAGGGTTGTTCACACACACCCCTGAAGGTCATGACTCACAGATTAAGAACCTCTGTTCTAAAGCAAGGTGCTCTGCCCTCCTCTTCTAGATCAGGAGCCCTTGTGACCCCAGGAACCATTGCTTCCCTTTCTCCATGACAACACAACCAAGGCTTGTTCTCGTGAAATCTGAAAAGCACACCTGTGTTTTCGCTAGGCTGTTGTTCCTTCTAGTTCAAAGCAGAGAACTCCCATGGCTCTCTCCGACCCACAACAACTGCTTGGAGAAAGTCAGACACACACTGAGCCCCTGAGAGCTAGCTCAGCCTGGATGCATGAGCTATGAGAACACCTGCTATTTCTGAGATCAGAGAATATCACTGCCCGCTTGCTACACTCTCCCTCCTGCCAAAAGCCCACTCTGCCCTCACCCCTTCAGCTGTGAGTCCTAGCCAGTGCTGCTTGGGAGACTGCCAATGGTCAGTCATCAGAAAAATGGTTCAGTTTGGAGACATTTTTCCCATTCTTCCATTTGTTCCCCAATAGTTAAACTCCTAAGTACTTGATTGTGATTACAAGGTGTGGGTGTCGGTGCAAGTGTAGGCGCATGTGGGGAGGCCAGAGGTCGATGCTGCAATTTTCCTCAGTTGCTCTCCATCATATTTTCGAGATAGTATCTCTCACTGGTTGTTTAGGCTCTGTGATCAGTAAGCTCCAGGGGTCCTCTTATCTGCATTTCCCACCCAATTCTGGGGTTATAGCACCCAGTATTTTACATGGATATTGAGGATCTGAATATCATGCTTATGTAACAACCAGTTTGTTGACTGAACTATCTGCCCAGCCATGAGTGTGTGTGTGTGTGTGTGTGTGTGTGTGTGTGTGTGTGTGTGTGTGTGTGTGTGTGTGTTGAGACAGGATCTCACTATGTAGCGCTGACTGGCCTGGAGTTCACTGTGTAGAGCAGGCTGGCCTCAAACTAACTGTCTCTTGCCTCACAAGTGCTGGGATTAGAGGTATATGCCACCATCCCCAGCTATATTTTGTAAAGATGTTTATATTTTACTTTATATGTGTAGGTGTTTTAACTGCATGCATGTATGTGTACCACTTTGCCTCGGAGGTCAGAAGAGGGCGTCATTAGCCCCTGTGAGGGTATTTGAAACCAAATCTGGGTCCTCTGCAAGAGCAATAAATGCTCTTAATCACTGAGCCATCTCTTAAGGCCCACGATTATAATTTTTGAGTGTGAAAATCTCCATCATATTTCAAAATGTCAGCATGCTCTGCTGACTCAGAAAAGGAGCAAGAGGTTCATATACCCTAAACAAATACACTGAATCCTCATCCTCGGGGTCTGGGATCACGAGACTGCTGCTGAGTATGTAAGGAGAATCTTCAGGCGTGGGGTGAAATGGAAACAGAGAAAGATTACAGTTGCCAGAAAGCAGAATCCTAAGAAGCCATTGGAGAAGAATGTGTGATATTTTTAGGAGTTGAAGCGATTAGCTGTGGGCATCTCATGTGCTAATGATTTGAAGATCAGGGTTACAACAATAAATGATGCTGGAGTACATAGTGATGAAGTGAAATTCTTTTTTTTTTTTTTTCCAACTTTCGACCAGAAGAAAGCCTCTGGCTGGTGCTGGCGGATCTTTCTAACCTCTGGAATACTTGGTAATCTTACCTTTCAGCAGAAAGCCAGGCTGTGGAACTCAGCCACCAGGCAGGCAACAAGTAATAGAACTGACTAATCTTGCTTTGTTCCCATTTTATTGGTTCAATCATCTGTGTAAGGGGAATGAGGATGTCTTACCAGTGCCTTTAGCCACCTAGTGTTCTGATCCCATGGACCAGGCATCCCTGAGAAGGAGCAATGCACACTCCCAAGCTCCATTCAGGGCCTCCTGTACCACAGCCTTCATTTTAAGACTCCCAAGTGATCCTGAAGTCCATTAATGTATTAAGATAAGGTGATCCAAGAAAATCTAAGGGAGGCCATCTCCAGTATCAAAGGTCTTAAGTCAACGGGCTGGCGGAGACAGCTGCATTGACAGGGCTGAGAGTATGCCATGGGTGCACAGCTGCCTCCGACTCTCAGGGACCATAGGATCGTGAGCAAATCGCTCAGGCTCTCTGCCCCCATTTCCTGTGTCGGCTGAGGATAATAATGGCATGTGATTTTACAAGGTTGTAGAGAATCAATGAGATAATGAACTTAGAGTTATCCATGGCATAGAATAAGAGCCTAATGCATGTTAATTACTCATGGTAATAGCAGCAGCTGTTGTTGTAGTCAATGCATAGTGGATTTCACAGACTCATTTGTTGATAGTTGTTACTTTTTTGTGATAGTAAGGGTCAAATCCAAGACTTCTCACATTCTAGGCTAAGTGCCTTCTCTTTGAGCTACAGCCCCAGTTATATATAAGAACTATGGGGATGGCTCAGCAGGTGGTACTTCCGCCAAACTTGACCACTCCAAGTTCAGTCCCCAGAGCTCACATGGTGTAGGGTAAGAACTGTCTCCCACAGATTAGTACTCCGGCTACTGATAGGAGCATCTTGATGGGGGCTCCTTTGGCAGACAGTTAGCTCGGAAGGTTCTGTTCATGCTTCTGTCAATATTCCTATGTGATGTCTGCAAGTGGTACTTTAAGGAAGCTAGGAACCTAGCAGAGAAGACAGAGGCTTCCTCGACCTCTCAGCCTACAGCATTGGCTCAGAAACAATACATCAGAGGGCACCAAAAAAAGAGGATGGCATCATTTTATCATCCACCAGCACAGGACCTGTTCCCCTGAATGCACTGGGAGGAATCAGAACCCACCCATCTCGTTCTGGAAAAATGATTCAGAACACAGACCTCCCCCTCATATTCACAATTGCAGCTGCACTGGTTAGTGCAATGAAAGGCACTTGCCATCAAGCCTGATGACCTGAGTTCAATCCCTGGAACCCACGTGTGAGAGAAAAACTGGCTCCTGTATAGTGTCCTCTAACCACCACATGAACCGTGATACATGCACTCACTCACATGAACCATGGCAGGTGTGCACCCACATGAACCATGGCAGGTGCACACACACATGAACAATGGCAGGTACGCACACGCATGAACCATGACACGTGCGCACCCACATGAACCACGGCAGGTGCGCACATGCAAACATGCCCCACAATACAAGTACGTAAAGCAATTTTAAAAAATTTTAAAGGCTAGAAGGACTATCAGATACAGAGATCCAAATAGAAAGCCTGTGGCAGCAGAGATGGCTCAGCAGTTAAGAGCACTTGTTCCTCTTGCAGAGGTCCCAGGGACCTTTCCCAGCAACCACATGATGGTTCACTGCCATCGGTAACTCCATGTTTAGGGGACTCAACGCTGTCTTCTGACCTCCATGGGCATCAAGCATGCACATGGTACTCATACACATATGTAGGCAAAACACATATAAAAATAAAATGAATACACTTAACCCCTTGTGTGAGGACAGTGTGGGACCTGGAACTGTCTCCGGGTGTTGAGAGAGTTACAAATCTCCAAAGGAAAATTTGTGAGTATCCTTCAAAGTTTCAGGCAGGCATGTTGATGCATGCATGTAATCTTACCACTTGGAGGTTGAGGCAGGAGGCTTGAGAGTTTGAGGGTACATAACAAGGTACACACACAGTTTATCTAAAGGATGTATCCCTCAGAGATGCCCTCTTGGATGGAAAATAAGGCATCTAAGGTTAGGTTTTGAAACAGGGAAAATCTGGACACAATCGAAGTGTCCACCAACAGGGAACTTCTAAAGAAATCACAGCTATAAGGCAATGCTATGTAGCTGCTCGAAGGCTATAATCCCCTTATGATATGCTGACAGAGACTGATTTCTCACATATAGTAAGTACTGTGGCAAACAAGAGAAGGCAGTGATTAATATTTATTTATAAATACAGCTGTGTATTACATATGGATGTTGTGGTCAGTGATAGATTAAATATGCAACCTTGGGCCTGCGAGATTATATCACCTAGTGGTATCGTAGCCACCTTTGTTTATGCAAGCTTATTTCTGCAATGCTCACATAACAGCAAAAACACTTTTATAGATCTCAGATGCTCTCCATTCCATTAATCAGTGCCTGAAATACTTCTGAAAGGCGGTGTAAGAAACTGGAAACAGGGAAACTGTCATTAGAACACGGGGAGGAAAGGAGGTCTCCTACCGTTGTCAGGAGAGAGAGAGAGTTCAGAGCTGAACCCAAGGTCATATGCACGCTAAGCGAGCACTTTACCACTGAGCTAGGGCTTTGCCAAGTCTTTAGCAAATCTTTTGAATAGTAGTCTAGCTGTAGGCATCAAAGGTTGAAAACAATTTTTTTGTATATGAATTGGTTAGCAAGTTTATAAAAAGGTGAATATTTTTTAGTCTGGCAGAGAGTCAATTTAGAAGGGGCTGAGGAGGAAAGGTGGCTTCAGGTTTCTAACTCATCCCCACTCACCCTGAGTCCTGACTTTGCACAGCAACAGACAGAAGTGGTCCACGTAACCCAGACCGAAGAGGAAAAACTGGCTGCTGCCCTCAGCATAGAGCTGCATGACACTTCATGCCAAGTGCAGAGACTCCAGGCTGAGATGGAATCTTTACGGGCTCTGGTGAGTGCGCCTAAAAAAGGCCTTGGCAGTTTTGATGTTTAACTCATCAACTGTCAGTTTGAAGTCTGACGGTTCATAGTTTGCAAAAGGGCTTCCTTCTCACAGGATGTGGTTTTGGCACCCGAAGTGTCTTCTGACCTCCGAGGTTCATCAGATCTTGCCTCATAGCTAACAAGTGTCATGAGCACAGCAGGGACTGTAGAAATATCCCTTACCAGCCACTGCTGGGAATGTTGGCCACTAATGCTTGCAGCTGCCCCATCTCAGCTGTCCCACTTCTTCAGAGAATTGCTCTCAGCCAAACAGAAGACGCCTGATCCAAGAAGTCAGGCCATGCCTCTGCCCCAGACAGTGCCAGACTGATGGTTTTGAAAGCCCAGCCTACTAGCTTCAAAGTGGAAAGAGCTGTGCAGAGCTCTCCATAGGACCAGGCAGTAACCAGTTATCAGAGAGGTCACTTCCTTGCTTAGCATCTTTCCTGCCCTGTCTCCTTTGCCTCCATCATTCCCCCTTTTCCTGAGGGTAACCCTGGAATAGTTTATTATAAGCTCCAGGTTTCTTGCCTCGACCTCAAACATCTAGTAAGCTCAGACTCTCTGTGGTTTGCAAGCAGGTGCCTTGAAACTACTAATTATTAGTAATTAAAATAATTACCGTCAGCCCTTTGTATCCATGGTTTCTCCATCTGTGGATTCTATCAACCTTGGGCTGAAAACATCCAGGCAAAACTTTGCACCTGTTTTGCATTTGTGCACCCTTTATTTCTTATCAATGTTCCCAAAGCAACAGCCTGGCCATCTATATAACTGCACATTGTATCATATATAAGTCATCTAGTGATACTTCACTGAAATTTAAGAAAATATGCAGGAGGATTGTGTAGGTTATATGCACATAAGAGTCATTTTCTATAAGATTTATAGTTATAGTCATATAGTTTGCATCTATAGATTTAGGTATCCACAGATTTCTTGGACCAACCTGACACAGCTCCTAAAATGACTGAATTAAGCTCCACCTTCTGGTCTGGGTGGGACTGAAGTGCTATTAGGACATCATGACGTCTCTTTCTCTGTTCTAACTCCCAAAACATTGTTGGAGTTTGTGTGCTAGCATGCTTTTATATCTAGATCACTCACAAGAACTCACCATGTTCCAGGAGCTATAGCAAGAGCCTTGGGGACATAAGACTAATTAGACATGGCCTCTACCCCCAGGGAATCACTGACTTCTGTAGAGGAATTGATGTCACCTGAAGAATCACAAGACTCAGCATGTGAAGGAGTGGCAAGTGGGGACACCAGACCCACTGTGGGAGTCAGGATATTTACTTTTTGGTGGGTATAGCAAAGGGCACAGCTGGACAGGGTCTAGAAGAACCCCATCCACCATGAAGTCTACATCTGCCTCCACTCTTCTCTGAGGTGTAGCAGTCCTGTGAAATCGGGGAGTGTTTCTTAGATCGTGGTCTTGAACCCCAGGCTCCTCTCTTCATTAGTCAATGAGCCTCTAAACTTCTGTTTTCTCATTTGTCTAGTAAGGGTCTAATTTAGTCATTCTATCTACCTGCTGTCTCAGTGGCTTAAAACAACAGAATCATATGCTCCATCGTCCTGTGATTTAGGCAGAGGTCAGCAGAGACAGCTCTTCCCTATCTCTCATGATGTCTGCTGGGGTTGGGACACCCACAAGTGACTTCTTCAGCTCACATGGTAGATGCCTCAATTGTGACTCTGCGTCCTGTTCCAAAACCTCTCCACATGGCTATCTTGGGTCTCCCGGTATTGCGGTGGTGTTATTGCTGCAGTCAGACTTCTGATGTAAGTCAGAACTTGCTTCCCTTAAAGAGTGAGCACACATCTATCAGCCCCCTGGCCTCTTTGCTTTAGAGTTTCTGAACATCTGGAATATCTTACTCTATTGTTCAAAGCAATCACAAGAGCAGCAAGATCCAGTGAGCCCCGACTCTTAGCAAGGTCACATTGAGAAGGACCATGTAGGGTGATGCTAATTGTTGCAGCTGCCTTTGGAAATGTGATCTCTCCAAAGATCAGAATAGAACTGACCTCAGAAAGTCACCGGGATAGCTAATTAGATAACGTATGACAAGCCTTTTATATCGTGCCTGACACAGGCAAGTAGTCAACAAACGGCCTTCTATTATAATTTATCGAGCAAAACTATAACCACTGACTCAGGAACCCCAAGTAGACATCAGCAGCCACCCGGTCACCTCACTTCAACCCCATGCTCCTAACTGTTGTGACAAATGGAAAAAGACCTCAGACGCCAACCAGAAGACTTCAGAGTACTGGTATTTCACCTCTGCTCATGACTCAAGATGGGCTAGTTCTGTCCCCTGTGGGTTCCAATAGACAAACATTCCCATTACTGTGCCTTACCGCCAAGATGAGGAGCGCAGGCTGAGGACAGAGGGGTGGGGGTGGGGAGTTCATTCAGCTAGCCTGCGTCAGAACAACCTGCGCATACACAGCATTCATCAGTCCTGTAAGCCAGGAAGCTTTGCTGGCCAGACTTTGAGCTCCCTTTGCCACTAGGGTACTGTTTGTATTGGAAGCCAGGCACCATTAAGGCCAATTGAACTCTGTATTTAGTGGAATTCAAGCCCAGAATTTGCCCCCAAAAGTTATTATCTTGCTTTCTGGGGGAGTTTGCAATTCAAGAAAGTCCCTTCCAGCCTTCAGAGACCCGGAGGAACCAAGAGCCTCTGTGGTCTCAGAGTGTGACTGGTGTTGTCCATGTCCCTAGGGCTATAGAAGCTGCAACAGGAGACGGGTCAGGTCGCAGCCACTCTGTAGCATGAAGGGTCTGCTTGTTGGGGTTTATATCCTGCCCTGTACCCCACAGCTGGCAAGTCCCAAAGAAAATCATGCAGAGAGGTCTATATTAGGTTATAAACTGATTGGCCCATTAGCTCAAGCTTTGTATTAGCTCTTATAACTTATATAGCCCATTATTCTTATCTATGTTAGCCATATGGCTCAGTACCTTTCTCAGAGGGGCAGGTCACATCCTGCTTCTTCGGTGGTCTGAGCAGGAATGCCGAGAGAGCTTCCTGCTTCCCAGAATTCTCCTATTCTCCTTCCTGTCTGGTTGTCCCACCTATACATCCTGGCTAATGGCCAATCAGCGTTTATTTAAATCATGATTGACAGAATACGGACAATTCTCCCGCACCACCACTCAAGGTCAAACACCTCTGAAGAAGCAAGCATCTCCTTCTAGACTGTCAGGAGCTTTTCCCTGCATAGTGGTACACACCTTTAAACCCAGTCCTTGGGAGGCAGAAGCAGATAGATCTCTGTGACTTTGAGGTCAGCCTGGTCTACACAGTGAGTTCCAGAACAGTCAAGGCTACACAGAGAGAGCCTGTGTGGGGTAGGGGGTGGGGTAAAGAATGAATGTCCGAAACGTAGGTGAAGATGCTAGACATGGATTCTAAGGGTGGGATAGAAGGGCCAAGGGACCTCTGATAAGGGGTCTCATGAGTGTACCCCTGGGACAATATCCTAAGTCATCAAGGAATATCCTCAAGCCACATGGGGAGCTCACTTAGAACATGGGGCAGAAACTATAGACAGACAGCCCAAGTATGTTCCTGTGAAGTGTTTCTCTAAATCACAGATGTTACAGATACAGTGTCAACAATAACTCGCAAAGAGGACGCAGGTTGCTGGGCGGGGGGTGGGAGTAGGTGGGGGGGTGAGGGGGTGGTGCACGCCTTTAACCACAGCACTCAGGAGGCAGAGACATGTGGATCTCTGTGAGTTTGAGGTTTGAGGCCAGCCTGGTCTACAAGAGGTAGTTCCAGGACAGGCTCCAAAGCTACAGAGAAACCTTGTCTAAAAAAAGCACAGGTTTAAAAGTATGTTCAAAACAAAACTCTAATTCCTATATAAAACAAAAGAGAGAAAACCCAAGGAGGTAGGAACAAATGATTCTCAAAATCTAGACCATTCCTGCATGCTCATCACTGTGAAGAGGTCTCAGATCCCACCAGTCAAATAGCAACTGAGGCCAGAGGCTGGTCTACTCTTAATCACAGTGATCTCACCCTGCTTCCTAAAAGGCACTAGGGCCGGCATCTGACTCAAGTCCTGATTCACACGTCCTGAGGAGTGAAGAAGATCTAGGGGCCAGGGAAATAGTTTCTTCAGTCAAGTGCTTGCCCTGAATTCCATCTCCAGAACTTGCATATTTAAAGGGAGGGAGAGTGAGAGAGAGAGAGAGAGAGAGAGAGAGAGAGAGAGAGAGAGAGAGAGAGAGAGAGAACAAAGCTGGACATGGTGGCATGCCCTCATAATCCCAGCACTGGAGAGGACAGGTCCCACCTACTTGTTGAGTTCCAAGCCAGAGAGACCCTGCCTCTAAAAGAAATGTGAATAATGCCTGAGGGATAATGTCTGAGGTTGTCCTCTGATTTCCATGCACACATACACGTGTGCACCCACACAGACATGTGTACCCACACACACATAAACACACATACTTTAGCTAATATGATGAGCTTTGCTTAACAGCACCACAAACCAGAATCTTCCATTTCAGCTACAGTAGTCAGAAGTCTATTTTATAAAACATCCCCTCAAGAGGTACAGAAAGTTAATTCATTAAGGTTTGATTGAATCCAACTTAGAAAAAAATATTTGTTTTTATGTGTTACATAACCAGTCGTGGTAGCACGTGCTCTTAATCCTAGCACTTAGGAGGCAAAAGCAGGCAGATCTCCATGCGTTCAAGGTCAGCCTGGTCTATATAGCGAGTTCCAGCACAGCCAAAGCTCTATGATGAGACCCTGTCTTTAAAAAAGAAGACAAGTACTGAGCTGCGGAAATGGCTCAGCAGTTAAGAGCCGTTGCTGCTTTTGCAGCAGATTTGAGTTCAGTTACTGAAACTCATGTCAAGTGACTTACACCACCTGTCACTCCAGCTCCAGGGGATCATATGGCCTCCACAGGCACCTATGCTCATATGTGCACAGCCTCATGCAGACATGCATGAATTCATAAGTTAAAAATAATAAAATTTTGGCTGGAGAGATGGCTTAGTGGTTAAGAGGACTTACTTCTCTCACAGAGGACCCAGGGTCTGTTCCCAGCACCCACAGGGAAGCTCACAACTCTCTGTAACTCCAGTTCCAAGGGATCCAGTGCCTCTTCTGTCCTCTGTGGGCTCCTACACACATGTGATGGATACACTTAGGCATGCACATACACATAAAATAACAAAATAAAAAATACTGAAATAAAATTTCTTCAAAGCCAGGTTCTAACTATTAAACATGGACACACTTATGTTTAGTTCTTTTACTGGCTAGCTTTCAGGACACAATACACAGGAAGATGAGAAGAAAGAGGTTTGCAGCCTATCTCAACAGCTCTCAACCTTCCTAACACTGTGCCCCATTAATGCAGTTCTTTACAGCAATCTACAACTATAAGATTACTTTCGTTGCGACTTCATAACTGTAATTTTGCTACTGTTATGAGTCATAATGTAAATGTCTTATGTGCAGGATATCTGAGATGCAGCCCCCAAGGGGTCTCGCCCCCTTGGTTGAGAACCACTGGTAACTGATGGGAAAGGACAGTAGAACAATAATTGTAACTATGTGGCAGGTGCCTTCACCCAGGCAACAGTGTATCTGGGCCTGCACAGGCCCTTTCCTGGCACTGAAGGTTCAGAGACCAGTTTCCCTCTAAGCCTCGCTATCTTGTAGGATAGCCATCTCCCCGTGGTGAGTTCAAAGACATGCATGTGTTTGGGGAGTCATGGAAACTTGGGGAGCTCCTAGCCAACTTGTTTGTAGTAGGACTAAGGAGCAGCAAGGAAAGCTTGCTAGAGTAGAGACTTGAACTTAGGGATGAGCAGGAATAAAGCAAGCAAGAATGCTCCAGGCCTAAAAACCAATATGAGGCTGTGCATAGTGGCATACACCTCTAACCCCCGCACTGGGCAGGTGGATGGATCACTGTGAGTTTGAGGCCAGCGTGGCCTACATAGTAAGTTCCAGGACAGCCAGAGTTATACAGTGAGACCCTGTTTCAAAAAGAAAGGAAGGAAGGAAAGGAGGAAAGAAGGAAAGAAAAGAAGGGAGAAGAGAAGAGAAACAATACACACCCAATAAGCTTCCATGACCAGAAATGTTGACACTAGTGTAGAGTAGGAGGTAAATGGGAAGACACAGAGCCAACCATGGGGACCATACTAGGGGTCCTTAGGAGCCACTGTTGTGAGCTTTAAGTAGAGAAGATAGAAGCCCAGATGTATAGTTTAGCCAAGGCACCTTAGGAGCTGTGTGGGAAATTTAGGAAGGGTAGAAACTAAAAGCAGGGTGATGAGTGAAGAGGCCTCTGAGCTGACCTCAGGTGATAAATGTCCAATCCTAGGCCATGGTGTTGGGAGAAGAAAGGTGACCATGAACGTAGAACCCTTGCAGGAGGTCTAAGAGGCAGGACTTAGAGTCCATAAGTGGTGGTGATGAAAGGGACATCCAGGACACATCTCCCCCCGGTTTCTCCGGCTGATACACAGAAGAGGAGAGGCCAGTGGTTCAAAACGAAGCCAGTGGCTCTGTTTTGGGGGTCTTTATGTATTTCTAATAAGAAGTTCAAGAGCAGGCCCACAGCTGAGGAAGGCAGCTGCGCTGGAGGTTCTGGTGTAGGTGTCATGATCAGAAAGATCTGCTGGCATCCTGAGTGAGGAGGTCATCAGCTCGTCAGACCAGGGATCCCTGCTCGAGAATCTCTACCTCCTGATGGGGCAGTGGGAAGCTACCAAGGAGCAGAGGGACAGGGCCTTGCAAAGATGCATTACTAAACACCACAGAAAAATGCTGAGAGGTAAGGGTCAGACACATCCATTTCAGCTCCCTCCTGCCTGTCACAAAAAGTCAATGAAGCTGAGCTTCACTTTCTTATTCTTCCCTAGAGCCAGTAAGACTGATCTCTATTCCCCTCCAGAGTTGATAGCATCCTTGCCCCAGAGACAGTGGGCTGAGCAAGTCCATCACACATTCCCTGGCTGGAGGGCCCAGCCTGATAACCCCTATTCACTCTTTTGTAGAAACGAGGCCTGGAAAACACGTTGTATGATGCTAAGCATTGGCATGACATGGAACTGCAGAATATGGGTGCTGTGGTAGGCAGGCTGGAGGCAGAGTTGGCAGAGATCCGCTCAGAGACGGAGCAGCAGCAGCAGGAACGGGCATACCTGCAGGCGTGCAAGAACCAGCTGCAGGAGGATGTGGCATCCTACAATGCCCTGCTGGACAGAGAGGAGAGCAGGTATGCTTCAGTTCTGCCTTATCGACAGGAAGAATGCACGTGGAGGATGGGGTGGGACTGGGTGGGTTCAGAGCTGGATTAAAATGCACAAAGTCCTGGGTTTAATCCCCAGCACTGCACATCTCACATTTCATTCGAGACCAGAAGGAGGGAAGAGGGAGTGACAAAAAGCCTTTTTCTTGAGTGACTCAATTTTTAAAAAATGAGATTTTTATTTCTATTTATTTTATGTGTATGGGTGTCCTGCCTGCAAGCAAGTCTATGTAACACCTGTGTGCAGTGCCCATGGAGATCAGAAAAGGGGACTGGAGTTAGACAGTTGCGAACCACCACGTGGATGCTAGGGATTGAACCCGGGACCTCTAAAAGAGCAGCCAGAGCTCTTCACTCCCAAGTTGTCTCTCTAGCCCAACTCTCAATCATTTTGAGGAGGCTTCTTGTTGACTTTCTTTTATCCAACTGGCCATGCATGCCTACAGGGGATGCTGAGAAAACACTTTGTAATTTAGACTCTACAGAGAAGGCAAGCAAGGTGTTGGGCACACAACAAGAGTCATTGAGGTCCACCCCCAAGACCCTCTTCAGGGTACAGATTGGATGCTACAGGAAGCAAAATGAACTTTTTTCTTAGGGTAACTGAAGGCTAATGAACTCTCTCTCTCTCTCTCTCTCTCTCTCTCTCTCTCTCTCTCTCTCATTATGTGCTTTTCCAAATCAGTCTCTTTATTGTTCTGCTTCTATTCTAATTCTCCTGTCTAATTTCTCTTTCTCCTCTAGCCTTCAAACTTCCTTTCTTCTAGGGGGAATTGGAACAATAATAAAAAATTACAAGAATTACCTCTCATTGGTCAAAAGCACATTCCTAGGGTAAGCAAATAAGGAGTTGAGCCATTTACCATGGCAACACAAGAGTTTCAAGGTTTCAGGAGTAAGACTGTGACCAGATTGGGGGGGGTGGTAGAGGCACAGTGCTTAGTGACATACTTTTAGACAGAGGTCTATCATCAGTAGTCTTGGCAAGCGAAGAACTGGCATGCTTTTCTTAGTGCACTTTATGTAGCAACCTTGGTAAGACACCTGTGACTCCTGTGCATAGTTATTTATAAAGTTTTAAACGTATGTTCTATTTACAGAAAACTTTTAGTCTAGTTTGAATTTGCACTGAGGTGAAAGTGAGCTAATTGTGTACAGTTAGTCTGAGCAAAAGGAACAAGGCAGGCTTTTAAGTGTCTACAGTCCTCATGGGACAAATAGATCTAGTTCTGAAGCATATCCTAGCATATAGTCTATATATCAAAATTATATAACTAAAAGTCATCTTCCTGACCACCCACAGATATATGTGACCATAAGACTGAAATGTGAACATGTGATTACAGATACACATTACATGAGACTACACACTACAGTGCCAGTATTAGGGAGACACCAAGTTGCTTTAGCAAAAGTAAGCCACAGTTTTCAGAACTGGTCCTGCAAGCCTTGCGTGGACAGGATTAATCTCCATCAGAGAGTCACTTCTCTGGTGGGTTGACATCTGAATTATCAATTGCCATATGCTATATATTTCAATGGCCTCCAACAGGAATGACATTGGAGTTGGCCAGTTATGTCTGCCAAAATTATGCACACATATACTTATGAACTTGTGAGCATATATGCAGGTCTTCTCTAATCAATAGGCACATTGATCAATCTGCACATCAGAGACATATCATTAGCCTCAGAGCTTAGCATCATTGTAGATTCTTTTCAGAAATCCAAATATTTATTTTTCTTCATTTTCTCTATCTTCACACCTCCCTCCAAGGTCTCCTCTATGGTGCATTGAATTAAGAATTGGACAGTAAGGGCTAGAGAAAGGCCTCAGCACCACTGGATGCTCTTCCAGAGGACTTGGGTTCAATTCCCAGCATCTACATGGTGGCTCACAACATCTGTAACTCCAGGCCCAAGAGATCTGGCACTCTCTTCTGGCCTTCATGGACACCAGGCATGCATATGATGCACAGACATATATTTGCACATAAAATACCCATACACTCTAGATAGATAGACAGACAGACAGACAGACAGACAGACAGACAGATAGATAGATAGATTGATTGATTGTTTTTTTTTTAAGAAGAAAAGGACAGTAACTCTATGAGACACCTTAGGGAAGTTGATGCTATGGGTCAGCAGGTAAAGGCACTCCTTACACAACCCTAAAGCTCTGAGTTCAAACCACAGAATCTACATAAAGATAAGAGAGAACTGACCCCATGAAAAAGTTCTCTTATTTCTGTACATGTGCTGTGCTGTGCTGTGGGTGTGTGGGTGTGTGTGTGTGCGCGCACACACGCACATTCACAAATACTAATAAAAAATAAAGTACAAAAGCCAACTTACGGGTCACATAGTCCATCTCAAGAGAGAATGAGAAAGCCCAAGTGGGAGGGGTTTGTCCGTGGTCACATATGGAGGTTGAAGCAACTCTGGGTCCTGAACCCAGGCTTCTGGGTCCTCTCTCAGAGAGGATAGCATCCTGTTTCATGGAAGAATGACCAAAGAGCCACCTGCAAACTTTTCAGGCCCTTCTTTCGAATGGAAAACATCATCTCTCTCCTCCAATTGTCTTTTTGCCCAGTTGCTTTCTGTGGAATGTGAAAGCCAGATGTTCCTAACAAAATTAAATCTTTCAGATTCCTATGCACATCTGAGTAAATATGCAAAGCCATTTTAAATAAACTCAGAAGAGTGAAGGAGGTGGAGTGTAGTTCAGGAACGTAAGTACCTGCTGAGTGGCTGTTAGGCAGGAGTCGAGCCCTAACCCTTGGCTGCCTCCATTCCTTCCTATGCCCACCAGAATGCTACACATCCCCAGTTACTGACAGGACACATGTCCTAGAGTTCCAAAAGTCATTTGCCCAAAATCCATCAAACTACAAAACAGAGATTTGAACGTTGGCACCGTCTTACTCCAAAAGTCAAATTCCTCCTCATGACACAGCTTCCTTTCCCACAATCCTGCCATGGCATCTTTACCAGTGTTTTGTCTCTCTTGCTTCTGATTCACCTGTGTTTCTTTTCAGCTGATGGGAAAAATGAAAACAACTTCCTCCTTCTGCCACGAGAGCTACCATCTTCAGCAGCCCGCCAGCGACAACGCTTGAGAAACTTCTTTCGCTACTGGATTCCCTGGTTGACTCAGATGAAGCGGGAACAGTTCCTAGGAGTAGAGAAGGTCCTTCTGCTCTCATTTAAGTAGTCTCTAGCTTGAACAACCTAGGCCTCTCCAAATAAATGCTTTGTGTGCAGCTCCCAGTCAACCATTTTATGTTTAACTTGTTGGTGGTACAGAGACAACACAGTTCTGTCTGCGTATCTCAGGGGCTCTTTGGAGATTTTCATTGGTAGTGTGTGTGTGTGTGTGTGTGTGTGTGTGTGTGTGTGTTGTTGGTTCACCGGATGGAACCCAGGGCCTCATGCATGCTAATTATATACTCTGTCACTACACCACTCTACCATACCAGGGAGCCAGTCTTAGGTATTTCTGGAAGGGACCTGGTGTGATAACACCTGTCTCCCCATTGCCTCAGGGTCAGTTCTTCTGGGGTTTACCAGAATACAGGCGCCGTACTCAAAGGTTCTGTTGTTGACACAAAAATGTACACACACACACTTTTGCCAGAACAGGGATTAGCCTGTTGTCTCATTGAACATACCATAGTTACAGGTGTCACAGGGCATTCCGACCGCGTGAACGACTGTACCATATTTATAAGCACACACATCTCACTTGCCCATGGCACGGCGCTTCTCCATCACTTTCAGCCCATGGGACACTAATTGGGTTGTGGTTGCTCACCCACTTGCAGTCTCAAAATTTCTTCTCAGGAGCCTCACGCCAGCCCCCTCAAGGCTTGGGCCAGCCAAATATAGTTCATGCATCTGCTTCCTACGCAGGCAAGACTCTCCTGCCTTCAGATTAAAACTGAAACCACCACCTGGGTCCTACCACAAGCTCTCAGTGCTTCTAAAACCACACACCACCACCACCACACCACCACAAAAATACACACTTCTGTTTCCGTCACCTACCTGCTACACTTAATTAGACCAAGACATACAAGCTGAATCTTTTTGTCCCCTTTGTCACTGTGAGCTGCTCACCCCAAAAGAGGGATCCATCCAGTGCGGAAACATTTGAAGACCTTCATATGTAAAGTTCCAAAAAGACAAACATTGTTTATTTTATTTAAACAACAAACAAACAAAAAGCCACTAGCCTTTAAAAAGAAGCAAGCTGTCCTGATGGGACCGTGTCAAATGGATTTTCCTGCTAGCCTGCAGGACCAAAGAAATTGAATTCATGAATCTCCCAGAAGACCAGCTTCTTAGACTCTGCACAGTGACTCTACATAATTCAGTTCGTTGTCTGAAGTACAGAAATAGGCAGGCTGCCACGTGTGCTCCATTTCAGCCAAGCATCCACTTCCCCTGGAGCTGCACACTACTAATTGAACCACCTGGGTACGAGAGCAGCTCAGGAAGAGCGTGCAGCTGTCCCAGCGATGGTGGATGCCGCAGGTACTGTGATAGGTTTCTTATTATCATTAATTATTGCCCCTAAACCAAGATCTCAGTTCCCAACCTCAACATAGCCTGAAGCCTGGAAGGTGAGGGCCCCATGCCTGCATTCTTTTGCAGGATCTGGAATCCAGCCCAGCCGCTGGAAGGCAGGAGAGTCGATGCGCACTGACTCTCGGAGTCTCTCCCAGAAGCACGCTGCGTGGGGCTGTACTCTTCAGACTCCTCTGCCCTGCGTGCTCAGAGAGCAGGTGCTACAAGTCAGTTAGTTAATCACCTTTTGGCAGGGAGAGCCTTGACTGACTGCTGCTTCCAGTTCCCAGCACAGACTCCTGCTGCTTCTAATGAGGCTTCATTAGCAGGTATGAAAAGGCCCTGCTGGCCCCTGGACGCTGCCAACTCCTTTTTTTATGTCAGGCTTCTTCTCAAAACATCATGGTACAATTACCCATTGGCAGTGGTTCCCTGACAGGTGGGGGGGAGGCCGCTGTTGCTGGTGACAATCGTTTGTTCTGGAGCAGGTGGGTGATGGGCTTTGACTGGATTCCTTCTACGCACAGTCGAGCTCTCATTCCACACACCATGCAACTCAACTCCACTGGATTCTGGGTTTCCACGCATGCACCTCCCATGAGGTTGCCGGGACATCCACTGGCTTTGAGACCCCACATCCTTTGATGGTGTTGCCCTTAAATTTCACTTCAAGGTTACTGGTAATGCTTTTGAGCACGGACCGGTGCTCAAATGTTTTGATGGATTTGGGAGATACCAATAAAAAAAAAAAAAGAGAGAGACCATTTCTGCCCTCATGGGTTGACAGCCTCGGTGGGGAATTTAGATGTGCGAGTAAGAGCAAAGCAAGGAATAAACACTTTACAGTTTGCAGGGCCCCCTTCCCTGGATTCATTTGTCATCAAAGGCGTGAAAATAGAAATCCAACTGTGGTTTCAGTTGCTTTCCGGCAGAGGATTCAGTAAGTGTCATCCAGTACCACACTGGCCTTTGTTTAAATCTCCTATCCAGATTCAATACCTCCTTGGGTCATCTCGCCTGTTTTTATTTCGGTACATTGTTTGTTTGTTGGGAGGAGCATGTGTGGTGGAGGTGGAGGTCAGAGGACAACTTCCTGAAGTTGGGTCTCTACTTCTGCCATGTTGATCTTGGGGATCAAACTCAGGTCATCAGGCTTGGTGGCAAGTACCTTTACCTGCTGAGCCATCTTGCTAGCCCAATAGATTGCCTCTTTGGGGACAAATATAGGATCTCATCAAAGGTTGCCACTGGCAAACAAAAATGTAGTGTAAGTAAGCCCTACATATAATAGAAGGTTTTTTTCTAAATAATTTATTTAACTTTATTTTATGTGCATTGGTGTGAAGGTGTCAGATTCCCCTGGAACTGGAGTTACAGAGAGTTGCTAGCTGTCATGTGGGTGCTGGGAATTGAACCCCGGGTCCTCTGGAAGAGCAGTTAGTGCTCTTAACCACTGAGCCATCTCTCCAGCCCTCTTTTCTTTTTTTAAACAGGGTCTTGCTAAGTATCTCTGGCTAGCCTAGAACTCACTATATGGGCCAGACTGGCCTAGAACTCAGAGAGAGCCACTTGCCTCCCTCTGTCTTCAGAGAGCTGTGATTAAAGGCATGGACCACCATGCAGTATTCTTTTTATTGTTGCTGCTGCTGTTGGTTTGATTTGGTTTTGGTTTTTGATTCAGGGTCTCAAGTAACTCAGACTGACATCAAGCTTGCTATGTAGCTGAGAATGACCTTGAACTCCTGCCCCCCTCCACCTGCCAAGCAGTGGGATTATAAACAGGTATCACCACACCCAGTTTGCACAAAATAGACTGGGGGTGGGGGATGTGGTTCAAGACAGGGTTTCTCTATGTAACAGTTCTTGCTGTCCTGAAACTCAGCTCCTATAGACCAAGCTGGTCTCAAACTCAGATCCACCTGCCTCTGTCTCCTGAGTGCTGGGACTAAAGGTGTGCACCACCATTGCCCACATACAAGACAGTGTCCTAACAAAAAATTTATCTGAGAGTGGGGGCTGGAGAGCATCCAGAGGACTCTTCGATTCCTTATCAAGTAGCTCTAACTCTATCTCCGTTAGATCCAATGCCTCTAGCCTCCAAGGGCACCTTCACACATTGACATACACACACATATTTTTGATTAAAATAAATATTTTAAAAACTTATCTGACAGCCCTAAAACTATCAGACAGAAATACTCCATGTTTCATGTTTCCCACATGGTCATCTGACCTCAAGGTATTCATGAAAGGCTAGCTAGGATGTACAATGAGATACCCCAGCACAGGAATTGGGGAAGGGGTCACTCAGACAGTGTGTTTGCCACTAAACAAGCAGGTCCAGAGATCAACCTGCTAGAGGAGCAAAGCAGTAAAGCGAGCTCTTTTCAAAGCCGGAGGCACTGACTTAATTAGATCATATAGGCTGGTTATTTTGAACAAAAGGTTGAGCAGGATCCCGGCATAGACAGATCTGTGCAGTCAACAGAAAATGCAATTTTCCCTATCATGCTCCAAAGGAAGCATTCTTTCCTCCTCTTCCTGTGAGGGGAAGGTAATTCACACCATGGGGAGTCAGGCTCTTTGCATAATTCTCCATCCAACAGGAACGTTGTGTTGCCTATTCGGAGAGCCAGCTTTGCAAGGCGGATGGGTAGCAAACTATTAACTTGTTTTGTCAAGGTGTGTGTGTGTGTGTGTGTGTGTGTTGCTGCAGCTGAGGTTTTCATTAACACCCCAAACAAGAAAAAAAAATTGTGAAGATGAAACTCACAATCTGAAGCTGAACAGCCAGCCCACTTTGCAGAGCCGAGATAGTAAAAACGAGGTTACAAACTTAGACACTGAGTAGTGCTTTGGGTGCTTTGAGAAGAAAACAAAACAGAGGGGGCAGGAGATCCATAACCTAGTAGGGACTCGAGCTCCCTGTCATTTCACTTCTGGTGACCCAGAGAAGACGAGGTAAGCTTGGGGGGTACTAAATTGTCCTGGGGGAGCCTTGTTGTAGATTTAGAGTTTGGGGAAATGAGGGTTAGCAGCTCACCTGAGCAACCACCGTGCCAAGTGGTAATTCCTCCCTCCCAGATTAAATTATCTTCCTCCTTAAAGATCTACAAATGTTTACACCCTCTACATGCCCATACATGTTAGGTACCAGCAATACGGTATGTGCAGAATGCAGACCCGCCTTTACTCTAGCATGGTCCAACAGAAACAGGATGCAAGCCACATGGATAATTTTAAATTCTTTAATAGTTGGGGTGAATAAGCAGGTGAAATTAATTTTTGCCACATTTGAATGATCACCATATATTTAAACTCCTATAATTTAAGAGGTAATCAACATTTGTTTTTAATCTATTTCCTTTTAATTTTTTCCAACTTAATATTTTTATTGATTATTTGGGAATTTCAAACAGTGCACCCCAGTGGGGTATTTTGCATTATTTTCTTGGAACAAAGTCTTCAAATCTGGCTTGCATCTCACGCTTACAGCCTATCTCAATTTGGGTACTGAATCCTCCCCAGAATTACTTGATCTGTGTATATTTAGATTACATAAAACTTTAACTTGGAAAAAAATGTACATATTCAAGTTGTTCCAGGAATATTTCAAAGCTTAACTCAGAATCCCAAACTTGTTTTCTTTTCTATCTTCACATCTATATTGTCATAAATGGGGGCTGGAAAGATGGCTCAGCAGTGAAGAGCACTTGCTGCTCTTTCAGAGGACTCAAGTTCAGTTTGCAGCACCCATGTCAGGCAGCTCTAGGGAATCTGACGTCTCTGGCTTCTTGGGGCACCTGATCTCACATGCACATATTTACATGGGAATGCATACATCTACACATGACAGTAAAAATCAATCTTTAAAACAAAATTTTTCACCGGGCGGTGGTGGTACACGCCTTTAATCCCAGCACTCAGGAGGCAGAGGCAGGCGGATCTCTGTGAGTTCGAGGCCAGCCTGATCTACAGAGCTAGTTCCAGGACAGACTCCAAAGCCACAGAGAAACCCTGTCTCGAAAAACCATAATAAATAAATAATAAAAATTTTCATAACTGCTTTGCCTGTTTTAGCGGAGTTCATCTGACTTTGAAGCAAAGGAATATTCTGTTGTGGAATATTTAACTATGTAAAGGTGTGTTACATTTGTTTAATTATAAAAAGATGTGTTGCTATTTTATCTTTTCTGCCTAAGGCACATATCTGGTCTAATTAAAAAAAACTGAACGGCCAATAACGGGGCAGGAGATGGATAGGTGGGCCTGGCTGGCAGAGAGAATAAATAAGAGAAATCTAGGCTCAAGAAGAATGAGAGAAGGAGAAGAGGACAAGGGAGAAAGAGAAGGAGACATTGGGGCTGGCTAGCCAGGCAGCCGCCAGGCAGACAGACACGGAAGAAGCAGGAAAAGTAAGTTATAGGAAAAAAAAAAAAAGATTAAAAAGCCCTGAGGCAAAGTGTAGATGAAGAGAAATAAGATAATTTAAGTTATAAGAGCCAAGAAGCCGGGCAGTGGTGGCACACGCCTTTAATCCCAGCACTCGGGAGGCAGAGGCAGGCGGATCTCTGTGAGTTCGAGGCCAGCCTGGTCTACAAGAGCTAGTTCCAGGACAGGCTCCAAAGCTGCAGAGAAACCCTGTCTCGAAAAACCAAAAAAAAAAAAAAAAAAAAAAAAAAAAAAAAAAAAAAAAAGAGCCAAGATAAGGCCGAGCATTCATAACTAACAAAAAGTCTCCATGTCATGATTGGTGGCCCAAAAGAAAGCATGGTGCCATACTTGTTTCAAAGTCATACCCCTTCCAAGTTCAATAAATTCATTGATGTTCGTGTCCAGTGTTACTACCATCGTGTCCAAAGGGGTGCTGAAAATCATCTCTCTTTTTTCAATAAGAACAAAGTGTTCTCATTCATTTTACAGCCCTTCAGGTTTAAAACCAAAGTTCAACTAAACGCAGATTAAATGATGTTTAAGATTTAATTTCTCCATCTCACAAGTAATCATTTCAAGAGCTCAGTAGCTACATGTGACTTGTGGCTACCACATTTGGTGATACAAATGCATGATGATGTATAGTGGGTTTAGAGGGCTTGACTGGCATGTGGGCATATCGTCATATATGTAGGGTTACTTGTGAAAAGTCTCACTTGAAGCTCCTGGCCAGTGGCTAGTGCAAAAGTTTCATGGACTTCCTAGTTTAGACAATCCTGTCCCACCTCATTTCTAGTAACCAGCTCTTTCGGAGGGAGTTCTTGAGCCACTCGTAACATAGTCTTTCTTATCACACAATACCCTCTGCCTCTCCTTCCTCTCCTATCTGTGCAAACTCTGGGAGGTGTGAACTGAACCAACTAAAGCAAAAGAGGGTGGGGTGAGCCAGTAATGGTACAGGCCTTTAATCCCAGCACTCAGGAGGCAGAGGCAAGTGGAACTCTGTGAGTCCAGGGGCAGTCTGGTCTTCAGAGAGTTCCAGGGCTACACAGAGAAATCCTGTCTCGAAAAAACAAAAAACCAAACAAACAAAAAAAGAGGTTGGGTTGACTCCACATTGAGCCTCATTCAGCTCAATTAGTGTGCCATTTTCTTCTCTCACTGATGGTGACAGAGCTATCCTGGGCCTCATGTGTCCTGTGGGCCACAGGTTGGACATGCTTATATACTAAGATACTAAAAGCCTCTGTGTGGGGATAAATGAGAAATCTATAGATGTGAAAAAGCAAAGTATAATAAGAACAGCCAGAGAAGCTTCAGTGCTCAATTTTGCCACTGGAAAAAAATATATCCCCCTGTAGCATGAGGGCCTGCTTGGTTTCTGTCCTCCCACCAGGTCCCACAGTCATTAAGTCCCAAAGAATGACACAGAAGGTCTACATAAGTTATAAAACTGATTGGCCCATTAGCTCAGGCCTCCCATTAGCTCTTGTAGCTTATATTAATCCATTATCCCTATCTATGTTAGCCACATGGCTCAGTACCTTTCTCAGCAGGGCAGGTCACAGCCTGCTTCTTCGGTGGTCCAGGCAGGTCTGTCAAGAGAGCTTCCTGCTTCCCAGAATTCTCCTATTCTCCTTGCTCTGTCTCTACCTTCTGTCTGGTTGTCCCACCTATATATCCTGGCTAATGGCCAATCAGCGTTTATTTAAATCATGATTGACAGAATACAGACAATTCTCCCGCACCACTTCCCCCTCTTTTTTTTTTTTTTTTTTTTTTTTGGACCACTGAAGAAGCAGGATGTGACCTGCCCTGCTGAGAAAGGTACTAAGCCATGTGGCTAACATAGATTGGGATAATGGATTAATATAAGCTACAAGAGCTAATGGGAGGCCTGAGCTAATGGGACAATCAGTTTTATAACCTATGTAGACCTTCTGTGTCATTCTTTGGGACCTAATGACTGTGGGACCTGGTGGGAGGACAGAAACCCCAAGCAGGCCCCTCATGTTACAGAATGGTGCCCACATGGATAACTGCATCCACAGAAAGCCTGAGAAAGGTTGGGAAAGAATTTCTCGTGTCTGCTCTGCTTGCTAGAGACAAGCAAGTGCTCTCATTTAAGAGAGGCTTCCTGACTCAGCTTTAGCTGTAAAACCTGCAGCTCTTTAAGAGGTCCTGCCACAAAACACTTAAATAGTGTTGATAAAAAGCTGACCGCATGCTTTTCGGTTTTCAGCCATAGCAAGAAAAAAGCTGTGCCATTTTAAAATTCAGGCTTTCTGGGCCATCCTGCCAGGGCAAACTCTGACTCTTTCAGGCAGGCGGTCCAGCCAGGGAACATTTGAATGTGGTCTGTGAGCAGACTGCTGCAGCTTGCTTGCTGGCAGGGACCTTGAAATGCCATAGAGTTGTGGCAATAAACATGGCTCCGGCCTGTACCTCAGCCTTGAGGCTGAAATCTCAGAGAGCTAAGGAATGGGCT
Source organism: Ondatra zibethicus (assembly GCA_004026605.1). Classification (NCBI taxonomy): domain Eukaryota; kingdom Metazoa; phylum Chordata; class Mammalia; order Rodentia; family Cricetidae; genus Ondatra; species Ondatra zibethicus. Next base: position 430,599 of record PVIU01000145.1, read on the forward strand.
GGATTCAGCTGTCAAAGCCATGGCTTTTATCCTACCCATATAGCTTGGTAAATTAAAGACTCATGTAGTCAGAAAAAGAGAGATATACAGTAAAGATAGATTCAAAGACAAAGAAAACCTCTAAATGGTTTACAGTATGTTAAAAATACATGCTGGCTTACGGTTAAAGTTCTTAAGGTAAAAAAGAAAGAAAGAGAGTAGTTGGGTGGGGTGGTACACACCTTTAATCCCAACACTTGGAGGCAGAGGTAGATTGACCTCTGTGACTTCAAGGTGTGGTAGCACACACCTTTAATCCCAGCACTGGGAAGGCAGAGACAGGCGGATCTCTGTGAGTTCAAGGATAGCCTGGTCTACAGAGTGAGTTCCAGGACAAAGATACACAGAGAACCTGTCTCAAAAAGCCACAAGTTAAAAGTAAAAATAAAAGAAATAGAGGTTAAAATAAAGCCACATAAAGATGAAAAATACACAGAGAATCTTGATACT
>PVIU01000146.1:0-163956 GCA_004026605.1 Ondatra zibethicus
GGCAGCAGAGGAGAAGGTGCCTGATCTAGCCTTGTCCCATAGTCACATTGATGAATATCTTGATCATCACCATAGAAATTTCATCCAATGGATGGAGATAGAGACAGAGACCCACATTCACATCAGAGCAATGGACTGAGCTCCCAAGGTCCAGTCGAAGAGCAGAAGGTGGGAGAAGATGAGCAAGGAAATCGGGACCGGGAGAGGCTGGTCTACCAACCGTGACAGTGTGCCTGATCTAATGGGAGCTCACCAAATCCAGCTGGACCAGGACTGAATGAGCATATGATCAAGCCGGAATCTCTGAATGTGGCTGTCAATGGATGCTGACTGAGAAGCCAATGATAATGGCACTGGGACCTATCTCTTCTGTATGTATTAGCTTTTTGGGAATCTAGTCTATATGGATGCACAGCTTCCTAGGCCAGGATGGAGGGCGGAGGGCCTTGGGCTTCCCACAGGGCAGGGTACCCTGCACCCTCTTAAGGAAGCAGGGGGAGGGAGGAGGGTTAGTGGGGGAGTGGGAGGGGACTGGGAGAAAGGGAGGAAGTGTAAAGTTTTTTGAATGAAAAATAAAAGAATATTTAAAAAAGTGGTACATTTACACAATGGAGTACACAGCAGAAAAAAATAACGACAGCTTGAATTTTGCAGGAAAATGGATGGAACTAGAAAGCATTATTTTGAGTGAGGTAACCCAGACACAGAAAGACAGTTATCACATGTACTCACTCATAGGTGGTTTTTAAACATAAAGCAAAGAAAACCAGCCTACAAACCACAATCCCAGAGAACTTTAGACAACAATACGGACACTAAGAGAGACTTACATAGATGTAATCCACATGGGAAGTAGAAAGTAGAAAAAGACAAGATCTCCTGAATAAATTGGGAGCATAGGGACCTTGGGGGAGGGTTGAAGGAGGGAGGGGAGTGGCAGGGAGGGGAGCAGAGAAAAATGTAGAGCTCAATAAATATCATGGAAAAAAATTTAAAAAAAAACAACGTAAAGATAGACAAAATAAATAAATAAATAAATATAATAACAGAATTACAAACCAAACTGGCCTGGATAGATCTCTGTAGTAGAGTACTTGCTTATCATATATAAAATCTAGATTAACTCTCAGCCCTGAGAGAGAAAAAGATAAAAATACAAACCAAAGCAAACCAAGCCTGTGCCATTTCTGCTACCTGGTAAAACCTGAGCATTTGCAAGGCCTGCCCACACCTCAGGAAGGTCATGCATGGGCCACTGGGAGACTGATGCTCCCAGGACAGCGCTTAATCGTGTAGACAGGTAGTCTATCATTATCATAAGCTTTAACATTCTTTTGCTTGATCCAGGACTATTTTAATTAGAAGTTAGGAAAAATGGTATTTCTGAACAATTTTAATTGCTTTCAAATGTGCACAGATTTTATAAAAGAAAGTCTCAGGCAGCACAATGTCTCTTTGAATCTCCCAGGCTTGTTGGGTGTCTTAGAGCTAGGGTGTTAGCAAGGTGCTCAGTTCAAGCCCCCAGCACCTAAAAAAGAAACTTTGAACTGCAAATAACTTTTTGCAGTCTCAGAGTGGGGGAGCTAGAAACCAAACTCATGGCCTTGACTGAGCATGCTCAGCAAGCACTATACCACTGAGTCATACTCCCTGCCTACATGGTTCCCTTTGGAAGCCCACTATCTATCTATTTATTTATTTATTTATTTATTTATTTATTTATTTGTTTGTTTGTTTGTTTGTTTTCGAGACAGGGTTTCTCTGTAGCTTTGGAGCCTGTCCTGGAACTAGCTCTTGTAGCCCAGGCTGGTCTCGAACTCACAGAGATCTTCCTGCCTCTGCCTCCCGAGCACTGGGATTAAAGGCATGTGCAACCACTGCCTGGCTGGAAGCCCACTCTTAATAACTGGAAGTCTCACTCAGGCCAGAGTGGCCTCAGATTCACTATCTAAGTCAGAATGGCCTTGAACACCTGATCCCCCATCTCCACCTCCCTAATGCAGGGTTTACAGAAAAGAGCCACCATGCCCTAGAAGAAAACCGTGTCCAAATGGTATCTGGAGTTCTGCACAGGGGATTTGCCATCTCCTTTACTGATTTATATGATTGTTTATTAAAGTCTAAATAGCTGTCTGGGGGTATTTGCTTCATACTTTGGAAGGTAATTCAGGGCTGACATGAGTCCATGCACACAGTTGGCACTGCCTTCTCCAGGAGACGGATGGTACTGCCTTTACATATAACCATCTCTTTAATAGTCTCCTGTGCCACATAATCTTTTCTAATAACAAATTTAACTTCCTGCTTCATTTTAATTGCTCAAATTAGTCCACTTTTGACACTGGCATTTATGGTGGTTTGAACAAATGTCCCCCCATAGACTCATAGGGAGTAGCATTATTTGAAAGAATTAGGACATGTGGCCTTGTAAGGAAATGTGTCACTGGGGCTTGGCTTTGGGGTTTCAGATGCCTAAGCCAGGCCCAGTGTCACTCTCTTTTCCTGCTGCTTGTCAATCCAGATGTAGAACTCTCAGTTACCTCTCCAGCACCATGACTGCCTGCATGGCACCATGCTTCCTGCCATGAAGATAATGAACGAAACCTCTGAACTGTAAGCCAGCTCCAATTAAATATTTTCCTTTATAAGAGTTGCTGTGGCTCGCAGTTCCGGCGGAGCGTCCGCTGAGTTCTGGCGGCAAAGGCTGCTCCGCCGGCAGGTACCGGTAGCTGTGGTACCAGCCCAGCTTCTGCAGGATCCCCGGCTGGCCCGGGCCCAGGCGCCGCACTCACAGCGGCTCCGCAGAGCGATTAGTAGCTCGCGTTCCCCGAGGTTGGCGTCATGAGGAGCCTGCCGTTCTTCTGCCGTGGCCAGGTGGTGCATGGCTTCGGCCGCGGCTCCAAGCAGCTGGGCATCCCCACAGCCAATTTTCCTGAACAAGTGGTAGCCAGTCTTCCGGCTGATATATCCACTGGCATTTATTATGGTTGGGCCAGTGTCGGGAGTGGAGCCGTCCATAAAATGGTGGTGAGCATAGGATGGAACCCATACTACAAGAACAAGAAAAAGTCCATGGAAACCCACATCATACACACCTTCAAAGAGGACTTCTATGGCGAAATTCTCAATGTGGCCATTGTTGGCTACCTCAGACCAGAAAAGAACTTTGATTCTTTAGAGTCACTTATTTCAGCAATTCAAGGTGATATTGAAGAAGCAAAAAAGCAACTGGATTTACCAGAACATATGAAACTCAAAGATGATAATTTCTTCCAAGTTTCTAAAAGCAAAATTATGAATGGCCACTGATGAAAAGTGCCTTATCTAGCCCCTCGCTGAGTGTCTCATTGCTTGTGATATGGTCTCACCTCGGTCACATTTTAAATCAAGCGTTTCCCTGTAGCTGTCAAGTGGTCTTCAGCTATTAACTCCATCATGTTATATAGTACTAAAAGATTCATTCAGAAATCAAGACTTTTAAATGTAGTATGTTGATGCTAGTGTCATGTAGTGGAAATGAAGTCTGTCTGCGTGTGGGTGGAAAAGCAAGTCTCTGTGGGAAATGAAGCCTGGTTCTTGTTCTTATAACCATGTGCGCTGGCGCTGCTGAGCAGAGGTTTTTCCCAGGAAATGTGCCACACAGAACTTAACCCGGGAGGAAAATCTATAGAGTGTATTTTTTGTTGTTTTATGTATTAATATATTTTTGCAGACCTGCAAACTTGTGAGCTTTGAGTCACCGATTTCCCATAAGGTCACTAACTTTTAGTGTCCCAGTGTCTGTACAGAGCCACTTCAGCTTGAAGTGGTCACACTTGTCCCCGCATTAGGGCGTTTGCTTCTCTGCACAGATTTGTTTTATTTCTTTCTCCTTTTGAGACAGGCTTCCATTCCGTAGCTACGGCTGGCTTCAGACGTCATAGCGATCCACCTCTCTTTGCACTGGGATTAAAGGAACGCACCACCAAGCTTGGTTATAACACTTTCCTGAAAGGACACCAAATATTTGTTTTCTCTTTAGAAACCAATAAATGTCACACATATGAAGTGTGGTCCTGTTGTTTTCAATGGAAATGTAAGTCTGTAGCTCCGTATGAACAGCTACTTAAATATAATTTAATGGTCCTTGTAGTTTCAGAAGTGGAGAAAGTTTTAGCTAAATAATATTTCCCAGTTTCCCTCTTACTCTAACTTTTGGTGGCTTGAGTTATTAAAGTTGAAATTGGATTATCAAAAAAAAAAAAAGAGTTGCTGTGGTCATGGTGTCTCTTCACAGCTATAAAAACCCTAAGACAGCGTTCTTTTGGTTAGCCCCTCTGCCCTGTAGAAATGCATCCTCATGGGTTTTCTTGTTTTGTTATTTAAGTACTCCCGTGCTTTCTACTCTACAGGAGCTCCCAGCTTCATCACTGCACACAGCCATGTGCTGCATGTTGACAGTCTGCACAATGCAGACAACATTTCCGTCAGTGGTCACAGGAAACTATGATGGAGTTGAAAAATTCCTAGCACCTCATGATATCGTGGTCATCATAAAATGACAGTACAATGTTCATGCTGTTGCTGCTGTCAACAAACCTACCATGCTGCCAGAATGTAAAAACAATGGCATATGCAATTACATACACTGTGGAATAGTTTGTGATAATGATAATGGGTTACTGGCTTACATGCTTACAGCCTGTGGGTACCACACCCAGGGCCTCCCATGGGCTAGACAAGTGCTCTACCATGGAATCATATCTCCAGATGCCCACTTTTTTCGTTAACTTTTCATTTTAAAACAGGTCTCACTAAATTGCCCCAGCTAGCCTTGAACTTGTAATCCTCCTGCCTCAGTGCCCTGAGTCGCTGAGATCACAAACATGTGCCAGCATAATCAACCTGGATTGCCTTTTTCTTCCTGGTTTTAGACTCATTACATATTTTTGGTTGTGAGCCTAGCCTTTAACGGCTGAGCCATCTCTCCAGCCCTTAGAATCATTACATATTGGAGTTGTGAGCTTTCAGTTACACTTACAGACCATCCAACTTACATTAGTTAGACTTAGAAATTTTTGGTTTTAGCATGTTGGTGTGAAAATAATATCTACTGAGTAGCAACTGCTCTCTTTCAAATGTTAGACACTCCTGCACTAGCGATGTGAGTATGAAACTCTCAGTCACTCCTGGGAATTTTATACAGGTCCCAATATTGTGATATTTTTATTTATGCTTTAATAAATAAAGCTTGCCTAAAAACCAGAAAAACAAAGCAGCCAAGCACTAGAGAAGTCTTACCTCCACCAAGGCAGGATGACCCAGACTAAGCAGCTAGCGCCTCTCTCTCCTCCCATTTTATATCCCTCCAGTGCTGGGATTAACAGTGTGAGGGACCACCACCTGGGTTTGTTTCTGCATTGATTTTGTGTAGCCCAGGGTGGACTTGAACTCACAGAGATCCATCTGTCTCTGTCTCCCAAATCCTGGGATTAAAGGTGTGTGTCACTACTGCCTGACCTCTAGTGGTTTAGCTTTGCCCTTCTGATATTCAGGCAAGCTTTATTTATTAAAACATAAATAAAGTATCACTATATCCCAGGCATCCACACATCATGAGGGAAACCAACCATGCATTAAATACATTTTTGATTTAGGGTATTTTCAACTTAAAATAGATTTCCTGAGACATAGCCCCGCTATAAGATGAGAAGCATCTGTAATTCTAAACACTGGCATCATTCCCTCAGCCTGCCATTTTGCACTCTGCTTTGCCACACAAACCTCCCTGTATCCAGCTGGCTTCTTGATCTGTCTTACAAACTGGGAGCAGTAGGAAGACTGTAAGGCAGGAGGCCAGAAGGAGTGCTCGTCCCTGTTTCCCTTGGGGCTCCAGTCAGTTCCCAAGAACTTGGTGGCAGTTTTCAAACCCTTGCAGCCATCGCTGTCTTAGTTAGGGTTTCTTCTGCTGTGAAGAGACACCACGACCACAGCAGCTCTTTACATTTAATTGGGGCTGGCTTACACTTTCAGAGGTTTAGCCTATTATTGTCATAGCAGAGAAACATGACGGCACACAGGCAGACACGGTGCTGGGGAAGGAGCTGAGAGTTCTACATCTGGATCCGCAGGCAGCAGAAGGAGACTGTATGCCACACTGGGAATAGCTTGAGAATATGAAACCTCAAAGCCTGGCCCCAACAGTGACATACTTCTCCCAACAAGGCCATACCTGCTCCAACAAGGGGTAGTGGCACTCCTCAATAGTGCCGCTCCCTATGGGCCAACCATTCAAACACATGAATCTATGGGGGCCATTCCTAGTCAAACCACCACAAACACCACTGCAACCCATGATAATACCAGTCAGGCTCTACCTGACATAGTCAGAATAGTAGTCTTCCAAAGGTGACCAGTTCCTAATCCTTGGAACCCTTTCAACACGCTGTTTTACAATGCAGAAGAGACTGTAGCGATGATTAAGCTGGAGACAGGAAACTATCTGACCAATCTCACTGCAGCCTTAGCATATAGATGGTGATGTAGAGGGCCCAGAGAGGTTCCCCATGCAAGGACTCTGTGGGCCATCTTTGGAGATGAGGAGGCGAGCAAGCCAGGAAATAGCAGCTTTGGGGATGGGGTGGTCCTCTGGCAGCTTCAGCAAAGGCTCATAGCCTGGCCAGACATTTGGGTTTTTCCCTTAGTGCGTTGAATTGAGAATGGCTGTTGTGGTACGAGGGAGCAGCGTTAGAACACTGCACAGAGTTTTAGTTAGACACTGCCATTAACTAGGTGGCTTTGTGAACATGACCCCTTTCTGGGCTTTAATTCCTCCCTCACTGTGTGGGCACTATCATCTCACAGTGAGCATAAGACACCCCCACCTCGTAGGGTTTTATGCAGGACAACAGAATCACACTTGGGCTGCCATGTAGAACAGGATGGGCTCTTGCTTCTTATCTGCATCTCTCCAAAAGTTTGGCAGTGTTTTCAGGTTGATATGTTCTCCCCACCCTGCTCATCCCTTAGTCTGAATCCTTCTATACCTGGTGTCCTCCATAAAACACAGCTAGCAACACTGCAAACAATTTGGAACTGGGAGGCACGCTTCTCATCCACGTGCTCACAGGGAGAGGTCTACACAAGGACATCACAGACGCGCCCAGAATGATTCTCAGCACTAAAAAACCACTTCAGTGGGAGAGTAAGTGGGCCACTCGACATTCATCTGAGACTTGAGCCTTCTCTTGATAATGGAGTTTATCTACAAGCCTGGAGATGTATATGATTAAGCACTATGGGGCGTGTTTTCCCTGGTTCTGAAAGGTTCCAAGCAGCCTGAAGTGCAGGTGTGGAATGGAGCTGCCTGAGAAACAGACCTCATTGTCTTGTGGCTCTAGTCACCCCCCCAGCAACTTGGAAGCCCCCCAGCTTCCTTCTCGCTGCCAGACACATTGCCCTGGGTGCCCACTCTCGCTGCATTGCTGTGGAAGTGAAAAGTGGCAGCTTGCTTTTCTTTCTCAAAGTTTTGCCGTTAAATATATTCTTCCTTAGAAAGCGGCAATTAAGTATTATGGAAATAAAAGTTTTTTGTTGTGCATCATGGTTTGAAGATCTGTTCCCATTTCACACAAAAAAAATAATTTTTGAGGAAAGCACCCTAATGTATCTATTACCATTTATGGGAAAATTGGAGAATAGAATGTTCCCGACTTTGACAGAGTCAAACCAGCGGGTCTAAGTAGTACAGAAATTTCCCAAATCATTTAAAGACAAATTTCAGGGGCTGGCTGGAGAGATGTGCTGGCGGTTCAGAGACTCACTCCTGCAGCAGTTCAGCTCTTACGACTACGCTGGGTCACTCAGGACACCCTGTGACTCCAGTTCCCAGGAACTGATGGCACGCATGTGACGTAAGCACAACACATGGAATGTGGTGGGGACAGTGTTTGAGACAGGATACAAATGACCTTTCTACACTTGTACTTTATAATTGGATGTTGAACACTTAGAAGAATACACTAATTCTAGCTGTGCCATCAGGTGATCATCGTGCCTAAGAACGTAGAGACAGAGGTCACCTTGAGACCGACTCTGCCGTGCTGTGCTTTTGCCCACCCGCTGTCTGGAATATGGTCTCCAACTGAAGGAAAGATGATAGGAAAAGATGTCCTGTGCACCAAAGTCACCGAACCTGGAAAATGTCATGGAGGGAAGGGAACAGTGGAAAATCTGGACTGCACTAGGCATGTAGACCCCACTCTGAAAAGGCATTTAATTTCTTTTCTAGTCACGCACTGAAGAAGCAGTCAAAGAAGTGAGTCAGAGCCAGGGGTCAACATGCCACAAGGGGAGACATCAATGCTTATCTGAGACTTGGGAAGGCCACAAGGTCCAAGCTGTTTTCCTAATGATTCTAACCTGCTATTTGTCATTTGCTTTCCCCCTAAGTACACACTGGAGTTTCCAAAGGCTGATTAATATGAGGTTGTAACGAATTCAATCAGACGCAGGCTTTGAACTCAGCTGTCTTCTTCTAAGCCCGACATTAAAGAAAGCTTAAAGAAGGGCAACGCCACCCTCTCACCAAGGGAATCTGAGTATCGCTTTGCTCATGAATAGTTTTGATTTTGTTTTCAGAGACAGCATTGTGACTAGCCCAGGCTGGCTTAGAATGCAAACCTGCCTCTGTTTCTCAGATGCTGGAAACATAAGCATGTGCCAGTGAGGCTTATCATTATTAAGAAAATAGAGTTATTTTTCATAAAGACATTATTTACATAATATGTAATGAATTTAATAGTATTTTAATGACCTAATATTTTAAAATTTCTCTTTCAATTTCTAAAGTGCTAAAATTTGATAGACAGAAATAAAAAAAATAGGCCTTTGGGGATCCTCAGCAATTTGTTTTACTTAAAGTTTTAAAAACATTGTCTTATAGGGCTGGGTATGGTAGCACACACCTTTAATCCCAGCACTTGGGAGCCACAGGCAGGTGGATCTCTGTGGGTTAAAGGCCAGTCTGGTCTACATAGCCAATTCCAGGTGGCAGACAGAGTTACATAGTAATACCTTCTCTCAGAAAAATTGGCACACAGTTTATATATAGTAAAGTACACAACTCTTAAACATACGCCTTATTTTTAACATATATGTATATGGCATAACCTGGGCCCGAGGAACAGGTCACTATTGCCACCTTGGAAGGGCGCCTGTGTCTCACCAAGTCAATGCCCAGTCTACCAGAGGTGACCAGTCTGATATGTATCTCTACATATTAATTTGGCTTAGTTTCTAATGGCTTATGAATTAAACCATATAGTATATATTTCAGGGTTTCCAGCCAAACCACCATTCATTTTTGAGATAGCGTCTTGCTAAGTTGCCTAGGCTGGCCTTGAACTTGAGATCTCCTGACCCAGTCTCCTGCATTGGTGGGGCTCCAGGTGTGTGCCAGTGCACCCAGTTGTCTGTATTGTTTTGTGGTTTTCTTTTTGGGGGGGTTGGCAGGAGATTGACTCCAAGGCATGGTTCAGGATGCGCCCTGCTAGGAGCTAGACCAGCCCCGTATCTGGCTTTTCTCCCAGCATGAGATTCATCTGCACTCTGTATATTAGTAGTTCATTTCTTTTATTACTGCTAATCATATTACATTATATGGCTACAACACAAATTGCTTTATTTTCCTCTTGATGCATATTTGGATTTTGTCTAATTTTAGTCAATTATAGAGCTTCCATGAACATTTTCGTAGGAGTCTCTTGGTGGGTAATGTACTAATTTTTACTTATTGATTTGAAGGAGTCTTAAATTTTGTATATGAATTCTTTAATAGTCCATAGCTGGTCTATTTTTTTTTCCTTTCTTTGAGACAAGACCTCACAATGTGGCTGATGCTGACCTGCAATTCAGAGATCCCCCTGCTTCCACTTCTTAGTGCTGGGATTAAAGGTGTATGTCACTATGCCTGGTTCTACTTCTCTTTCTTTCTTTTTTTCAAGACTGGGTTTCTCTGTGTAACAGCCCTGGATGTTCTGGAACTCAATTTGTAGACCAGGTTGGCCTCAAACTCATGGAGATCTGCCTGCCTCTGCCTCCTGAGTGCTGGGATTAAAGGTGTGTGCCACCATAGGTAGGCTTACTTTTCTTTTTAATTTACTTTTTATTTATGTTCATGTCTGTGAGCCTGTGTGACTTTATGTGTACCACATGGGTGCAGGACCCTGCAGAGGTCAGAAGGGGGTGTTAAATCCTCTAGAACTGGAGTTAAGATAGCTGTGTGTCTCCATGCGGGTGCCAAACTTGGGTCTTCTGCAAGGACAATAAGAACTCTTGACTGCTGAGTCATTTCTCCAACCCCTCTACTTATCTTTTTAAATAATATCTTTCAAGGGGCTAGTGAGACGAATCATCAGTTAAGAGTGTTTGCTGTTCTACTAGAGGACCTTAGTTCAGTTCTCAACACTCAAATCAGATGGTTCACAACCACCTGTAACTCCAGTTCCAGGGTATCTGTTACTCTCTTCTATGACTATGCGCATATGGCACATGCTTCTCAGACACACACATACACATAAAATTAAAATACATTTAAAAGGATATGCTTTGATAGTCAGTTGTTATTAACTGTGTTTACTTTGTGTGTGTGGGCACACTCATGCCACAGTGTATGTAGGTTAGAGGACAGCTATTGAGAGCTGGCTTTCTTCTCGCATGGTAAGCTGTAGCTGGCCATTTCACTGGCTCAGATACTCGGAATTCTCATTAGGCGTCATTTATCAATGTTCAGTTTTCAGGTTAGTGCATTTTGTGTTATGACAAAATCTTCATCTACCTCAGCCCAATATCATGAGAACATTTTCCTGTGATCTGTACCTGCTTATTGGGAAGTTTTAGAACTTTTGAATGTAGGTTAATTATACCTGAAAACATCATTTGTGTACAGTTTGAGTCAGGGAATAGAGTTCCTTATTCTCCATCTTAAGCCACTGATCCCATACCCTCAATTTATGGAATTACCAAGGCTGTAATGTTAACACACCACAGTTAACGCCAGTTCAGCACTATTTGTAATGTTCTGTCCTGTCTCTTTAAGAAGCCACGCCCACTCCCTTTCAGCTTCCAGCCTTAGCCTCATTCTCACTCTTTCTCTTGGTCTCCCTCTTTAGGAGTCTCCCCCTCTCTCTCCTCCCCCCTCTCTCTCCCTCTTCCCCCTTCTCCTTTTTTTCCTTCCCCTCAATAACCCACCTAATAAATGTTAACTTTACTCTGCATGTTCTATGTCTTATCTCTCACTCTCCCTCAGCCGCCACATCGCTGGACGCAGCTGGGGACCCACAGCCACATGGAGACATGCCCGCGTGGTCTCCTGTGCCCAGGACTGGCTGCTTTCCAACCCGCTGTCCCCTGCCTGCCGGGGAACTCGCGACAAAAGCATTACACTATTAAATGCAAAATTCCAAAATAAACAATAACTCTTAAATGCTTCACTTTTAGTACAGTTAAGAGCAAAAAAAGTAACAAGCAACAAAATCTCACACCATTCTATTCCATTTTTACTCTTTTGTCTTATGTTTGTTCCAGCCAGTTTGTGGTGCTGGGACCTGGACCCAGCATCTCATGCACGCTAGGCAAATCCTCTAGCATTGCATTCTGCAGGAATCATCCCTTTGTTCAGAGTATTTACACTGTATACCTTCCCGCTACTGGCCACTCAGTCATCTCAGCAAACGCATTGTTGCACTCTCGCAATATTTACCAGTGACCTCAAAGCACAAGAATAGCAGTACAAAGACGCCCAGGTGTAAACCACTGCTGGCTGAGTGCTGGCAACACTGCAGGGCATCTAGAAAAAACACAGGGCAGATGCTCCTTAGTTCACAATGCAGTTGATAAGCTCATAGTAAGATGGAAGTATGCCAAGTCAAAAAATTCGCTTAATGTGCCTATGCTACAGAATGAAGGAGTTTAGGAATGTACTCACTGTAGGGCTGACTGTTTACTGGCTGTTTACAGTCATGGGTCGCATGACTGACTGGACACCAGCTCACTGCTCTGCCCCCATCTCAACAGAGCACTGCACCTCACACGGTCACATGACTGACGGGACACTATCTCACTGCTCTGCTCCCATCTCAGCGGAGCACTGCACTATACATTGCTCTTCTAGGAAAAGATACGAACCCAAAATTCAAAGTCTGATTTCTACTAGAATTCAAAGCTTTGGGCATCTATCTGCTGGGGCTGCTGGGACATATCTCCCCTATATTATCAGGGGGTGAGGGTGGGACTGTACATATCAGAGTCTTTCTCTGAGTTTTTTTTTCTTTATTCCTCTACCCTTGACCCAGAGGTAAACCCTATTTTGATCTGAAGCCTTAGGGCAAATACTGAAATCTGATGGGTAAGTCCACCAACATTTTTAACAGTCCTCAACCACACAGCCTCTCTTCACGCACACTTGGACTCAGTCATTGCTAAGATTATGAAGGTGTCCAAACAGCAAAAGGTCTGAGGACTTCTGATGTCTAAAGCTAGGTGCCAGAATCAATTCCCAGGTCCAGCCATGTATTATCAGTGGGACTTTAGCAATTAATTCATTGTTCCAGATTTCTGTTTCCTTATCTCTAAATTGAGCTAATAACAATACCTATAATATGGAACTTTTGATTGTGAAATATTAAGCATTACATGATGTCTTTGTGTTTGTTAAATAGGACAGACATACAAAATCCACTGGACGTCTCTACTACAAAGAATGATTGCAAGTTGAAGTGAAAAAAGAATAGCGATAGCAGCATCAGCCAGCATACAATATCTAGGGATTAATTAAACAGAACATGCACAAGACATACACAATGAAAATTACAAAACACTGCTGAGCAGAACTGAAGACAACCTAAATACATGGGGAAAAATCCATGGTCATGGATTAAAAGGCTTGAATTATTAAGATGTTAAACGGTCCCAATTGATCTAAGGATTCAGTGCAATCCCAGTCAAAATCCCAGCAGGTAATTTTGCAGAGACTGACAAGTTGGTTCTAAAATTATAGTGGAAAAACAAAGTCAAAGCAATCTGAAAAATAGAACGAAATTGGAGAAGTTAAATTACACACTTTCAAGACTTACTGTAAAACCATGGGAATCAAAATCAGGGAAAGCATAAAGGTAGACATACAGATTAATAGAACTGTATAGAGGACAAAAATGACCCACACATTCAGGGACAATTAGTCCTACAAAGGTGCCAATATAAGTGGGAGAAAGGAAAGTCTCTTTTTTTTTGTTTTCTGACACAGGGTTTCTCTATGTAACAGTCCTGGCTGTCCTGGAACTCACTCTACAGACCAGGCTGTCCTGAAATATAGAGATCTGCCTGCCTCTGCCTCCTGAGTGCTGGGATTAAAGGTGTGCGCACACCCATCAAAAGGAAAGTCTTTGACATAGCTGCTGCTGGGAAAATAACACATCCATTCGCAGAAGCTGCCCTGAGGCTCTGGCTCTCACTTTGAGTCAAGGTGACCAGAATGCAAGTGCTTGAAGAGTGAAATGTTCTTACTCAAACCAGAGCCTGCTCAGCCCAAGACGTCGTCAGGAAAAGCCCCTGGAAACAGCAGGGCACCACAGCTTGTGATCTTAGACTTTGGGGGCTACAACAGGCAAGAGGATTGCACACAGTGACTCCAGGACACCCGGGACTGCAGAGAGAGACCCTGACTCAGAAGGCAAACCATGTTTGGGGAAAGGGCTGGTGCTCAGACCATGAGCAGCCTCACAACAAGAGGTGTGCATCTATAACCCCAGCACTAAGGAGACAAAGCACAAGACTGCCACCAGTCTGATGTACCACAAGACCCTGCTTCAAAAAACCAGCATGAATGCAAACAGACACGTGTGTCTATAAGGAGCTCTTATAATTTTGTAATAACAGTCCAAATAAAAATAAATAAAAAATTTGAACACAGACTTCACCAAAGAAAACAAAAGAATGACAAATCAACCTACTGAAAGATGCTCAGAGGGCCAGTGGGATGGCTCTGTGGGCAAAGGGGCTTGTGGCCAGGCCTGAGGACCTGAGTTCAGTCCCGGAACTCACATGGTTGGAGGAGAGAACCAACTTCCAAAAGTTGTCCTTTGACCTCTGTATGAGTGCTGTGGTACACTGCCACTCCTTCCCATGTACACGCACACACAGAGAAATAAATGTAAGCTTTAAGTTGTTTATTTTCTGTTATGTGTAGGAGTGTTTTGTCTGTAAGAATGAATGGGCACCATAGGCATGCCCGGTGCCCACAGAGGTCAGTCAGGAAAGGGCGTCAGATCTATTGGAACTGAAGTTGCAGCAGTTATGTGGTTTTGAAAGAAGCCTGGCACGATCACTAGACACACACCAGTTAGAGCCACGTTACCACTATACACTTGGTAAGGGGCTGAAGCTGGAAGAGACTAGCAGCACCAAATGGTGGTGAAGAGGTGGGACTGTTTCCCATATTGCTAGTTGGAATTCAGACCTGGAAAGCCATTAGAAAATACTAGGCAACCCCTCATGAACATGCTTATCTATATGACGCTGTAATCATCTTCTTCAGCATTTACTTAAAAGAAATAAAATATATCCACATAAACAACTAGATATAAATGTGACTAGAAGCTTAGTTCACAGAAACCTGAAACTGGAAATAGTTAAACCGTGGCACCTCCAACAGACTATGTCTAAACAATGAGAGGAACAGACCACCACACAAGCAACAACTCAGAGGAATCTCCCGAAACCAACAGCAGCAAGCTAAAGAAAAAAGGCAGACATAAGAGTTCATACTGTATAATTCCAATGCCATAGTGGCAGAAACAAGACAGTGGCACCAGGGGCTACTGATACTGTTGAGAAGGGTCTGGAGAGAGAAACTGAGAGAAAGAGGTTAATGGAGCTGGGGGGCAAATAACTTCCTATAGGTGAAAGGTGAAGACTCTTTTTTTTAAAAGATTTATTTATTTATTATGTATATAGTATTTTCAGTATTCTGTCTGCATGTATGCCTGCAGGCCAGAAGAGGGCACCAGATCTCATTACAGATGGTTGTGAGCCACTATGTGGTTGCTGGGAATTGAACTCAGGACCCTAGGAAGAGCAGGCAGTGCTCTTAACCACTGAGCCATCTCTCCAGCCCCCAAGGGTGAAGACTCTTGAGGTAGCAAGTAAAGAAAAATAAATCATGTGCTCAACGTGGGAAGCTGCTAAAACTTCTGATGAGGGCAAACTCTTGATGGAGTTGAAGTGTGAAGCCTGTGCTAGCTTTGATGCCTCCGAGTGCAAACACAATGGGTGCAGCCCAGGAGGCAGTGAGTCACCACAAAAGGCGCTGGTGGTAAGGTTCAACAGTGCCTCTGCTTCAGGTATCCACTGGTGGCTTCAGAGTGAACGCCCTCAGGTGTCTGTGTGGCAGGTGGGGGTGGGGACAGTATGGCAGAATGCTTTGCTGAGAGAAACTGGAAGCAGCAAGAAGGCTAAGAGACTGACCCACATGCAGGCATTCTACTTAGATCTGGGAAGCTGGGGAGGTTGATGCTGAGGTCTGAACCTACTCGCCTTGGAATCCTTGGACTTTTGTAGCATTTGGAAAGTGACATTCTGTTGGGACCAACTTATATATGCTGAGAGTGGTGAGTGACACGAGGTCACAGTCTGCAACGGGCCTGGCAGGCTGGCCACCTCAGCATAAACAGCTTAGAGCAGGAATGGTCCCCAAGATACGGTAATTTGCTAGTGGGCTCGGAAAATGTGGCTGTGTTCACAGTTAAACTAATCACAATGAAAGGCTAGAGATTAGGGACATAAAGGGAAAAGGTGCATGGGGGCAAAGTCCAGAAGAAATCAGATGTGAGCATCCAGCTGCTGTTCCCAGCAATGCTATACAAAGTGTCATTAAGGAGGAGGCTCTCATGAGCTTCGGGGCCCAGGATTTTTATTGTAGTTCAGTCATACAGTTAAGCAGACCTCTGTTGAATGACCAATGCTCACAGAAATCAAACTGATATAATGAGGCCTAGGATCTCCGGCACATAAAAACAGGTTGTCACTAAAAGAAAGACTCTAGGCAGGAAATTCAAAGCTTCAGAGCCCATCCTCCGCCGTTCTCTTGCAAACGTACACTCTGAGTAGCTCGAAGTTGCTTATTTAACTCTTCACTGCACAGACCATCAAGACTTTTAAATTAGGGCACATGCATAGGAATATAGTCACGTGTATATGAACGCAACACTCTACAAATGCAGGCCTCTGTCTCTCTCTCATATATGCCTAGACATGTACATATGGACCACATAGACCCCAGGCTGACCTCTCACTCACTATGTAGCTGAGGCTGACCTTGAAATCCTGATCCTCCTGCCTCTGTCTTCCAAGTGCTGAGATTACAGGCATGAACCACCATACCTGGTTTATATCTCACATTTTATGTATGTGTATTTTTTTTAGGTAGGATTTCACAGATTTTATCATATAATCAGTATACCACAATTCCAAAAAGTTAAGAATCTAGATTGAGGTTTTCCAGATAATGGAACAGAAAGCCATAGGCCATAGACCATAGACTGACTTTATTACAATATACAGTTTATAAAGATCTAACAAAAACTCCAGGAATTAACTGAAAGTCACCAAACCCAACAAAGTAAGTAGGAAAGAACAAATAGGTAAATCTCCATGGCTTTCACAGTCTTCCTAAGAGCCAGACAGTTCTGTGTGACCAGGAAACGTGCCCAGTTCTCGTTTCTTCTTTTGGAAGGAAAGAATGGAATGTGTGCCAACTTTATGTCTTTCTGGGAATCTTCCCAAGGGTTGGTTTTTATCTTGTCTGATTCTAGTTGTAACTAGTAAAGTCCCTAGTTGTAGCTAGGAGCCCCTGGGAACAAAAGAGACTCCTTGGTGGCTTTGTGCTCAGCAGAGAACCTACCTACCTATCTGCAGTACTACATATAGACACCAGAGGGAGCCAGAAGCTCGGATTTGCAGAACCTTCCACAACAGGGATGGGGTACACACACAGATGAAGCTCCAGAGAAATTGAGAGAGGCACAAGGAGTCCCTACCTGGGCCGACAGTGGAAGTCTGGGAAGACTAGGCCAAGTGTTTCTTCAAATGCTCATGTACCATCAAAATAACACTGCATACGGTATAACGGGGAAACACAGCCCAAAGGACCAAGATAAATCTTCTGAGATCTACTTTCTCTAACACATAATTCAAAAGACTTGTTTGAAAAGAGCTCAGTGAACTATAGAAAAACTGAGTCAACCAATGGAAATACAGATACCAGTGCAAGACTAAAATGAGAATATCAACAAAAGGGGACACCATAGACAGGAACCAGATAGACATCCGGGCCCTGAAGAATACATTAGCTGAAGTGAAGACGGCACTAGACTGGGCTCAGCAGCAGCGTCAAGCAGGTAGTGGCCTCCAACAAAGTCACTGGACATGGTCAAGTAGAGAAGCACGCCACTCCTCATTGCTGGGACCAAAACACCCACTGAAATTTCGGCCTAAGGGAGGACAGTGTATTGTCTCTGCGTGCATATGCTTGTAGAAGACCTAGTCTACCGTGGTGGGGAAGGCATGGTGGACCACGGCAATTCTTATGGGGTGGCAGCCACCAGGGAGAGGGAATCCTGTCACTTCCCAAGCTTTCTCTTCTTCCCCATGGGAGGGCACCACCTATATTCTGGGGCTTGTCCTCTCACTTAATGCCCTCTGGAAATCCCCTCACAGATAAACCTAGTACCTTTCTGCACTGTTTTCTAGGTTTCTTGTTTTTTTTGTGTGTGTGTGGTTTTTTTTTTTTTTGTTTTTTGTTTTTTGTTGTTTTTTAAAGACAGAGTCTGACCTTGTGGCCCTGGCTGGCCAAAAACTTGCTAGACAGACTAGGATGGCCTTGGAGTGGGAATCCTGCTTCTGCTACCCCGGAGTGCTGTGATTACACACCTGTATCGCCACACCCTGCTTTTCTTGGTGATTCTAAATCTAAGCAAGTAGACGGTGCAGAGTGAGTTCAAGGCCAGCCTAAGCTAAGTACCCCAGTGAAACTAGGTCTCAAAGATTAAAAGTCAGATGGTAAAGCATTTCTACACAAGCATGAGGACCTTAGTTCAGATCCCCAACACCACCGATAAAAAGCTGGGTACAGTGGCATAACCTTTAATCCCAGCACTGGGGAGCTGGCTGCAGGAAGATCCATCCAACCCAGCAGCTTGCTAGCTGGCCAGGCAGTGACTGGGTGTATACCCTGTGTCAAACCAAAAGGGAGGAGCACTTAAGAAGACATCTGACCTCAACCTCTGGCTTCCACATGCACGCGTGCACCCCCCCCCCCCCCACAAAAGTATAAAAGGCCTAGGAATATAGCTCTGCGATACAGTGCTTGTTTTGAATGTACAAGGCCCTGGGTTTAGTCTTCAGAACTGCAAAAACAAATGACTACCTAAAAAATAATAATAAACAACCAAAATAGGACATTTACGATATTTCTTTTAGAAGATAAATCTTACTATGCCGAATTTGAATACATTCCTGAAAGTTACTTGGACAGTATTTAGGATTCTTACAACAACAAAAATGTGTCAGTTCAACATGTCTCATGTCTAGGCACTCTTCAGAAGAAAGTGTGGCAGAATAAGTTATTAGAAAGCAGAGCTCTCCTCCCGAGTCTCCCCTTCTTGCCACAGCATAACCTTCCGTGCTGAGTACTGGCAGACGTGGTGCTAACAAGTCCCTGGCATATTTGAAAGCACAGTTCTTGGGATTGGGAAGATAGCTTGGTCAGTAAGGTGACTGCCACACAAGCACCCAAGTTCCATCCCCAGACCCCACATAAAAAATTCAGGCATGGTGCTATATGCCTGTAACCCCAATGTTGGAGAGCAGAGACAGGTAGGTCCCAACCAGCCTAGTCTAACCAGAGAGTCCCAGACCAATGAGAGACCTTGTCTGAGTAAACAAAGGAGGTGGCTCCTGAGGAATGGATGACCACCTGAGATGGACCACTGGTCTCTGCATACTTATACACACAAGGGCACCCACGGGAACACACTTACACACGTGCATACACGAGCACTAAGAATAGGGCGCCCGTGGAAAAGTAGCTTTCCGGGAAGAAGACTGCCCATCCAGCAAACACCACAACAATGCCTTTGCACAACCCTTTCCTCCCACTTGAACGTGAAGTAGGTAATTTGCCTGTGATGGCTCATAGTTCCAGCTGTTTAGCTTTCTTCCTGGCAGTGAAGAACTAATGTTGTTTCTCTAATCAGAGAGGATCTTTAAGAAGCCTGCTTCACATTTCTTGCATGATTATGTTCTACCTATGCCACAATCTTAAGAATTTTATGTCTTAAATTACAGACTCTCTCAATCAGAGACTATAAATTTAATTATCACCTGTTAAGAGTGAATTAAGGAAAGAAAAAGAAATCTTCCAGGGCTGAGGCTGCAATATGGCCTCACTGGAGCTCTAAACCACTTTTTGGTAACTGTCATTTTCTCTTACCTGTGCAGATATTTCTGGTTTGAAACTGGAAAGCCCGTTTTGAAACTATTTTTTTATTTGAAACTTTCCATATTAAGTGATGATCATTAAGAAGAATAACATCGTTTTACATGTCCCCAAAACTTGATACTCAGTGGCAAACAGAACCAAGTAGCCCAATATTTCTATAATGCTGGAGTATTCAGCGTTTGCCTTGATGTCATTTCTTAGTCCTGGGCACTCAAGCAGGCAGCAGAGCAGCCTGGCACTCAGCGCCCGTCACTTCCATTCCAGCTCATTAAACCTGGCTTTCCTAGAAGCATACAATCCACATGGAGAGCTCTGCCAGTCAGAAAAATCAGCCCCAAGGAGGCAGGGGTTGATATGCACCTCTGAGTGGGCATGAAGGTCACAATAAATTGCCACTTACACAGGAAGCCATGTTTTGTAGGTTGACAGGGTGAGGGCAGAAGGAGCAGGCATTTGTGTTTAGACTTTACAGATGGGAGTTTGTTTCATATCGATTGGCTTCTCTTTAGCTGCCAGAGGATGAAGAGAGTTCAGAAGTTCAGCCAAATTGGCAATCGTAAATACACACACACACACACACACACACACACACACACACACACACACACACATATATATGTATAATCGCATATATATATATATAGATATACACACACATATCTCTCTCTCTATACACACACATATATCTATATTGATGTTTTTCTCTTTCTTTAAAGGAAAGAAATCCCAAGTAAGCTAACAATGTAGTCAGCTTCATTCAGAACTTCAGTTCTTACAAGCAATTTACTTCTCCTTTCTTTAATGCTAAAAGCCCTACGACTCCAGAATCACCTCATAAATTCACCCTGAGCATCGAGGATTCTTGCTCCTTATAAGCCACATGGCCACTTACTTTAGCTTTCCATCACCATGACTAAAATACTGGAGAGAAACAACTTGTGGACGTATTTTGGCTCATCATTTCAGCTGTTTGGTTGGCACTTTTGTTTCTCAGCCCAAGGGGAAGTAGTGCATCACAGTGAGGACCATGCAGTCTGCTCACCTCACTGCTACTGGGAAGGAAGAGAAGCAGAAGCAGAGCTAAATCCACCCCACAGTGACCGTCCTTCCTTCCTTCCACCTGCCCTTGCCTCCTAAAAGTTTTACCAATAGTGACAGGCTGGCAACCAAGCCTTTAGTATATGGAGAACATTTAAGATTCAAACCACAACACTACTGAATGCTCCCATGGAAACCGAAATAAAATAACATCCTAACAGAAATGAGAGCGCTTGAAGCGATACAGCTGGCACGAAAGGGCCACATTCAACTTATCCTTGTCGAGGAAGAAAGCACAGATGAGAGGGGTTTGTCCACTCAGCTCTGCTCCTCAGTGCGAGTGAGGCCCTTGAGACTGCAGAGGCATCATTTAGCTTTCAGGAGCACGCTGCCATCCATCGACATCTTTTTTCTCTTGGTTCTCAAGTGTGGGTAAAATGCCTGCGGCTGTCGGGGTGACGTGAGTGACGTGAGTTCCCAAGAAAGGGAACGTGCATGCTCTCCTAAAACGCCCTTTCTCTGCGAAGCCATTTGGATTACGCCTGTGGAAGGTTTTTCTCCTTTGCCCCATGTCACACTCTTCTGCCCCACCGTTATATACAAACTATGTTCTGTGTTTCTAATGAGTTTGCAGCTCCCCCTTTCTCACTAACTCTAAACTTCCGCAGCCCAGGGTCTGAGTCATCCTCTCCTACATCTCCACAGCTAATCAGCGTGCTTGCAGAGGAAGGACACATGACAGTACCAGCAGCAGGACTGGAGGCTGAGGCGATTACAGCCATTGTGGTGAAGGTTGGAAGCAAATGTGTTAATAACTCACCCTTCCTATCTGGCGGCTAACCTCTGCCCTCTGTATTTGGTATCGGTCCTATACACTGAGAGGGAGGTGACTCTAGAGATGTCGTCCTCTTTGGGATACAGGTTGTATGCAATATGATGTCTGTTGTGATAGCCCTCAAATGGTTCCCCAGATTAAACTAAACGTAACATGCAGCTTCAGCCAGTCTAAGTAGCAACCTTTTGGTAACTAGCTGCTCTTCCTGTGATACAGTATGCCATCACAGGCCTTGGGAGAAGACTTTAAGACCCCATACGATTCTGCTAATGCCTTTAATCCCAGCACTTGGGAGGCAGAGGCAGGCAGATCTTTGAATTCAAAGCCAGCCTGGTCTACAGATTGAGTTCCAGGACAGTCAGAGCTACACAGAGAAACCCTATTTCAAAAAAACCTAAAAACTAGGGCTGGAGAGATGGCTCAGTGGTTAAGAGCATTGACTGCTCTTCCAGAGGACCCGGGTTCAATTCCCAGCACCCACACGACAGCTCACAACTGTCTGAAAATCCAGTTCCGGGGGATCTGACACCTTCACACCAATGCACATAAAACAAAGTTAAATAAACCATAAAAAATATTTAAAAAAAAACTAAAAACCAAGCAAAACCAAACAAAAAAACCCAATCCCCCCAAACCACAACAACCAAAATATAAAAGGCAAACAAACAAACAAACCCTTGTCAGCATGCAAGGGGCAAGATTCTGACTAGAGACTGAGGGATGAGTCAAATGATACATAGGTCTCTAAACAGGAAAGGTTGGGCCGTGAAGTCCTCTCAAGTAGGATTTCTCCCCACTTCTCTTTTTATCTGTTTCACACGTCATTTTACTTCCAGATGTCAGAATTTTAACAACTGCCAATTTCTGACAAAGATAAAAGTTCTGAGAATGTGGATGTTTCTAAATGTTGGTCAGTCTCTAAAGCGATAAACACTTCCATCCCCAAATGAGCCACATACTTTGCTTTGGTAGAGACAAATTCCAGTTTTTATTACTGAAAGGAAAGAAAAAAGAGGAAGAAGCAGAGCAGGAAGAAAAGGAAGAGGAAAAGGAGGAAAGGGAGGAGGAGGAAAAGGAGGAGCAGGTGTCAGCGGTAGCCACAAAATTGAGGGTATCGTATTCCACTTTTGGGTTCCCTGGGTCATTATCCTAGTGTGGACTTGATCTAAGAGCACCAAGCTCAAGCCTTTAGCAGACAAGAAACACTTTGGTGGGAATTTCTGTTTGAGCTGCAAGTTGGGCTCACAGAAAAGTAATTAGAAACTAGCTTGGCTAGGGACAAGAGAAAGCCTTGCAACGAGAGATGGGAGCCAAGGGTTGTGCTTGCGATATGCTCTCCTAACAAGCCCAGGGACCATGAGCAGATACTTAAACCCTCATCTGTGAAGCAAAGGAGGAGACGAGGATGGTTTCTAAGGCTTCCTCCAGCACCACCAATTTTAATTATCTAAACATTTTTCCTTAAGTCAGTGATCAGTTCATTCAATTATCTACTTGTATGCCTTCAATGAATATAAAGCAAGAAGTAAAATTAACATCTCCTCAAGAGTTGCCCAGCAGTGGGCACCAGGCAGGCTTTACTCATGACAGATGCTTATCCACGTTCCAAATGGAATTCCAAGGAGCCAGCAATAGGAAAGAAGAGAAATGCTGACGACACAATTAGGAGGAAGAGAGGGCAAGTTATTGTGTCATCTCACTGACGGTGCAATGTTTATTTTGGGATATGAGGGTTTAGCTGAGGGCTGCATGCCGAATAGGCAGGTGTTCCACTGAGCTATATACCTACACTGCCTCTTCTCACTATCTATCTATCTATCTATCTATCTATCTATCTATCTATCTATCTATCTATCTATCTATCATCTACCTACCTACCTATCTATCATCTACCTACCTACCTATCTATCATCTACCTATCTATCTATCATCTACCTACCTATCTATCCATCCATCCATTCACCCACTCATCCATCTATCTATCTATCTATTGGCAGGACCTTACTTACTACTACTCAGAGTAGTCCTCCTGCCTCAGCCTTCCAAATGGCTGAGAATTATAGGCACCCACCACAATCCCTGGCTCACCAATATTTGCCAGGTGCCTACCATTTGCCAGGGATTATACTGAATACTGGGAGACAGGTCCTCTGATGAAACTTGTTATCTCATGCACATTCTAAATAGAAAGGACAGGTTAACAAGGAAATGAAACCCATATTAAGTGCTGGGAAGAAAACAGAATAATAAAAGTGAGAAAAAAGTAACTGAATATGATAGACAGCCATTAGTGGAAAGGCAAAGAAGAAGGTCTTTGAACATGGTGGTGGTTGGCTGAGCTCAGACTCCAAGGCAGATCACAATTAGGATAGTGGCCTAGTTACACACACACACACACACACACACACACACACACACACACACACAGGTTAAATAGACAGAAGCCAGCATCATCCGCCAAGAGGGAACTTCAGCTGACAGCCTGGCCTGTGGGCAAGTCTGTGGAGTCACCCCTGGGTAGGCTGTCTTGGGTTGTGTAAGAAAGCAAGCTGAAACAGCAGTCCTCTGTGCTTTCTGCTTATCCTGCCTCTAGGCTCCTGCCCTGCTTGAGCTCCTGATTTCACTTCAAGACAAGAGTGGAAGCCGCAGGGTGAAACACACCCTTCTTCCTCCACGTTGCTTTTGGTAATGATGTCTGTATTGCAGCTACAGAGAACAAACTAAGATAGACACCAGCAGAGAGAAGAGGTTAATGGTCCAGTCGGAAGCAAATTAATTTTGAGACTGGAAAGGGCTGTGGTTGGAACTTAAAAAGAAAACAAAAGGTTATTTCTGGAAAGTACAAGACCCAAGCAGAACTGAATTGAATGCGATTTTGCTCCTTAGGGAACTGCTGGCAATCTAGAAACCATTTTGATTGTCAAGATTGGAGAGAGGGGTACTGCTGCTGAGGTTGAGAAAATCCAGACTATTTTAACCCGGATGGTGGTTTACTCATTATGTTTTAAACCCGTGTTCTCAACAACCTCATTTTTTCCTTTCCCATGGGGATAAAATAAGAAATGTCAAGTATTTCATTCATTTACAGCCTTGGGAAATCCCACCACAGAGGTTTAAGGAACTTCGGATAGTTCTGGAAAGTTCCATAGTACACAGACAGGAAAGGTCTGGAGAGTCTCGGGTTAAGATAAGCGCAAGGTAAGGTTAATATAGCCATGTTTCAGTCGCACAGTTAAACACCAAGAAGAGTCCCAAGGACGAGGTCGAAGACGCCCCCCAGGACTGCAAAGCTCTGCTCCCGTGGAGTCCAGGCCTTTCCCGCTCTAGCCAGGGGCACCAGCTCCTCCCTCGGACCCCAGGGAACCCTGATCTGGCATCCTGGCCCGCAGCAGCCAGCAGCCGGTACCCACTCACTTTGGCTGGCCGGCCGGGCAGAAGCCCCGCCTCCTCACGCGGTCTCTGGGCATTCCCCACGTGTTCTTCAGGGCACAGCACGTGGCCCCGCCCAGAACCAGGATGGGCTGGAATCGCCGGCCCTATTTGCATATTCATGAGGCGGAGTCGGGCCGCCTGAGGGGTAAACCTTGGAGAGTTATCCTGAAGAGACCTGCCGCCCTGCCCGGAAAGCAGAAAGCGTCAAGCGTCATTGGTTATTCGTTAGCCCGAGGGGCGGGTTTTCCTAGCAAAAGCCGTTGGCTGCAACTACTGGCTGAGGAGAAGGAGGCCAAGGCGGAGGAGCCTGAAGTGAAGGCCTACGCCTGCGCTGGCTGTCCACACCCGAGGAGGCCGAGGTGAAGGCCGAAGCCTCCCAGGGTCGGGGAGGAAGGCATTCAGGTGGGGTTCTGTGGTCTCCGTGTTCAAACTTCTCTGTTGCTTCTTTTCCTTGAGAGGCTTGATTTGGAAGTATTTCGTGGAAGTGGAAAGCCCTCTGAGGAGAAGTAGAATCGTGGCCGAGAGCGAAGGAGGACCAGAAGCATCAGGTAACACAGCTTTCTACCCTGGATGGTGAAAAATTTCACACGTTAAAAACAAAGAGGAGGTGGTGTGGTAGGGAGAACTAGACTGGTACACCTTGAGTTTCCACCATGAATAGCTCTTCGTTGTTTTAATTGGAACTGGAGACCACTATATTAAGTGAAATAAACCAGACTCAGAAAGATAAGTATTATGTTTTCCCGCATACTGGAATCTAGATTCATATATGGCAAGGGATTTAGGTTGACACCCTGTCCTTTTCCTCTGTCCTACCTCTTTTGGTTGTTTCCGTGTTCCAACACCAATTTTTGAAGAGACTGTTCTTATGGCAGGCAGGCAGGCAGGCATGACACTGAAACACTAGTCAGAACTTATATCTTATTCTACAAACACAAGGTAGGATGAGGGGAGGAAGAGGGAGGAGAGGGGGAAGAAGGAGGGGGAGAGGGAAGAGGGGCAGGGATGGGGAGAAGGAGGGGAGAGAGGAGAGGGCACGTGCAAGAGAGTGAAATAGCTCTCATGAGACAGCAGGACAGCAAGTACTGGGAACGGTGGGACTGTTTGAAACCTCAGACAGCCCAGCCCCAGTGACATACCCTCTCCAACAAGGCCACACTTCCTGATCCTTCCCAAAGAGTTCCACCAGCTGGGGATCAAACATTTAGCTATAGGAGCCTATGTTGACCATTCTCACCCAAATTATCATAGATAATGAGTCAAAACAAAACGGGTATTCTCTGAGAGAGGATGATCTCTTAAGTTCATACATACTTCCTGGGGGCTCTGGGCTTGTGAGCTCAAAAATTAATTGGGTTGTACTTAAATAGGAGACCTCCATAAAACAGTTGTTCAAAGAGAGAGAAATATCAATAACAGAGTAATTAGAAGTTAAAAGGATTTTGTCTATTTTGAAAAATCATTTGGTCTTTTTACTATCTTGAAATAAACTCCTTCTAACCCCAGAAAGAGGCTATAATGTTTAGAAACAAGGGAGTAAGTCATGTGCATGAAGTGAAACCAAAGGAGAATTTCATCTGGGGAGTCACTATTATAGAGCTCCTCTATTGGGTGTCCAACTTCTTGTGTTTTAGACTCTAGGTAAACCAATGTTTCTTGGGATTTTGGTTTTCTAATCTACAAAGATAGGTATTTGAAATAGATTTAATGTTCTCTAACTTAAAATGTTATGATTTTCCTGGAACATTAATTCTTTTTCTAAAATATTTATTTTGTGTATATGTGCATGTGTCTTTATGAGTTTATGTGCACATGTGTGTTTGGATGCCCATGGAAGCTGGAAGAGGGCAGAAGGGCTACTTGGAGCTGGAGTTACAGCATGCAGTTGTGTGAGCCTGAAGTCATAGGATCTAAACTCATGACTGAGCAATAAGCACTCTTCACTGCTGTGCCATCTCTCTAGCCATTTGGCCCAAACTCTTTCTTTTCCTATAGAGTTTCCTCATTGAGTCAGGAGATATTGAGTACCTATTTTGTTGCAGAACTGTAGTGATTCTAAGAATTAAAAATTCATCTAAACAAGACACAAAAGTATATTGGCACATGATTGAAATCCTAACACTTAGGAGGCTGAGGCAGGAGGATCATGAATTTGAAACCTGCCTTGGTTACAAGGTAAGGCCTTGTCTCCAAAGCAAAACAAGTATATTTAGTGGTTACCAGGGACTGATAGAAGGCAAGAATGGGGTGCTCGCTTCGGCAGCACATATACTAAAATTGGAATGATACAGAGAAGATTAGCATGACTCCTGCGCAAGGATGACATGCAAATTCGTGAAGCGTTCCATATTTTTTTTTTTAAAAAAAGAAGGCAAGAATGGGAAACTGCTAACAGATATGTGGCTTCTTTTAGAGGTGAAGAATTAGTGTTGATGGTTACATGACTTGGTAAATACACTAAAACCCTTTGAATTGCACTTTTAGAAACCTTTAAAGCCAGGCTGTGGTGGCACATTCCTTTAATCCCAGCATTTGAGGGGCAAAGGCAGGCGGATCTCTGAGTTCAAGCCCAGCCTGGTCTACAAAGCAAGTTTCAGGATTGCCAAGGCTACACACACAGAGAAACCCTGTATTGAAAAAAACAAACCAAAACAAAAAACCCTTTAAAAATACCAAACACTTGGCAGAGATTGTAATGGAAACAGGGCGTTGTTCCTTGGGAAACTAAACCATCTTCAGTAGATAAGTAAGACTTTGAAGTAGAAGAGAAGAGTATTGTTAAAGCCTGAAAATCAGAGACAGTAGAGGTAAACTATATACTAATGGCCAGTGCACAGAAGCACAAGGGAAATGACTGAAGAGATTAGGGAGGCATGAGGCAGGCAGATAAAGAGTTTTTTATGAGGACAGTGGGAGAGCTATGTAAGGACTGTAGTTTGGAAATAATATATAATCAAGGTTGTGATTAGAAAAGTCTGGCTGTATTATGAAACAACAGAGATGGCAGAGTGCAGCAATAGGTAGATGGTCATTGGGGTAATTCAGGCAGGAGACGGGGCTGGTTTGATCTGAAGTAGAAATGTCAGGCCCAGCGTGGTGGTACACACTTGTAATCCCAGCACTTGAGAAGTGGAGGCAGCAGAACCACCTCAAGTTCAAGGCTGTCTGGGCTACATAGCAAGTTCCATCCAGGAAGTTGGGGCCATGTAGTGAGAGCCTATCAAAACAACAGTAGGGGGCTGGAGAGATGGCTTAGTGGTTAAGAGCATTGACTGCTCTTCCAGAGGACCCAGGTTCAATTCCCAGCACCCACATGGCAGCTCACAACTGTCTGTAACTTCAGTTCTTGGGGAAATGATACCCTCACATCAGTGTACATTAAATAAATTATAAAAAAAATCCCAACAACAGCAGTAGCAGCATCAACACTAACCACAAAAGAAGACCCCCCCCATAGAAGCTGACAACAACGTGGAGAAAGTAGTTGATACATTTGAGAACTACTAAGTTGATTGAACAAAGAAATAAGAAAAGAAGGCAGAGTTGAGTCATACATTTTCAGATTGAATGATTTAAGTGTTTCATGATGTCATTCGGTAGGAAATAGGTTTGAGGGGAAAGAATTCACATTTAGATGTGCTAAGAACATCAAAGTGGGGATTTGTCTAATGGACAGAATTGTAGGTCAGTAACTCCCAGAGTGACGTAATGGACAGAATTGTAGGTCAGTAACTCCCAGAGTGACCTGGGTTGGGCATATACATATAAAAATAATTAGAATTGAAATAGTGATTGATACAATGTGAGTATATTTGTTTGTTCAGCGGATATGTTTAGAAATGAAAAAAATAGAAGACACTAGGACAGAAGTGGAATGCTAAAATGGCAGGAGGAAAGTAGGCCAGAGAAAAGACGGGAGGCTAATGCCTTAGACTAGTAGGTGTTTTGTTCTGTTTTTAAAAGCAAACATGCTTTGTTATGTTTAAGGAAGTGTATATAAAAAGTGTTTCAAGTAACATTAATTTAATAAATTTAATCTTGAAATAACTGTGAAGTAGTCACTGTTACATTTTTAATGTGCAGATGGAGAAATTGAGGCATATATCTTATCCAAGGTTACATAGTGAATTGCACACTGAGGTATGATCTCAGGCAGTTTTGGTTTGGAAAGTCACGTACTTAACCCCTGTCCTATGTTTCTACTACAGATGCATGCTGAAAAGGACCTGAAAAGTTGGATCTATGTTTATGTTTACAAAAAAGAAATTAGGGGCCGGGCGGTGGTGGCACACGCCTTTAGTCCCAGCACTCGGGAGGCAGAGGCAGGCGGATTTCTGTGAGTTCGAGGCCAGCCTGGTCTACAAGAGCTAGTTCCAGGACAGGCTCCAAAGCTACAGCGAAACCCTGTCTCGAAAAAAACCAAAAAAAACCAAAAAACCAAAAAAAAAAAAAAAACCCAAAAAGGAAATTAGATTGCAGAGGAATTAATTTAGCCAGAGTTATATAAATTTAGGTAGTAGAATCCAAATTTGAACACAGATTTCTTAATTCCAAAGTCTATTTCTGCTTTTCTTACATATCCATTTGTGTTCCATAAAACTGAATTTTGCTTGTTTTATAAATATCTTTAATCCTTTCTCAGATGAAACAGCCCTGTATGTATTGGCTTTCAGTGATTTTAATTTAATCTGGTCCATCCATATATTCTAAAAATACAGGTGCATAATAGTGCATGGTGGTCTAATTGACTAATGGCTGTTTTTAAGTCTTGATTCTCTAGACATACCATGAGAAATATATTATGATCTTACAGAAATTGTCTAAAATCCTACCAATGTAGAAAGTGATTTAAAAAAAAATTACTCGTATTTATTGCTTCTTCTTTAGGAGGTTATATTCTAATGGGTTAGAACTGGAACTTAAGCCTTTGTACCTACCTTTCTTTTCTTTCCTTCTTTCTTTTTTAAAAAGATATATTTATGTATATGAGTGCTCTATTTCCATGTATGCCTACATGACATTTTAGATGGTTGTAAGTTACTGTGTGGCTTCTGGGAATTGAACCCCGGTCCTCTGAAAGAGCAGCCAGTGCCCTTAAATGCTGGGTCTTCTCTCAAGCCTGCCTTCCTTATTTCTTAAAATGTAAGGGAGGCAATAGTTGGGTCAGACTTGACAGTTACATTCTGAAGACAACAAAAGAAAACAGCCTTTAAGGACTACTCAAGAACCATTAGGGAGATTTCAGACTCATATAAAAATATTGTAATAGTGTCACCTAGTGCTGTTTTGAAGAAATAATTTAAGAGAAATTAAATAGTATCTGCTTATAGTCTCTATCACCACCTTGTGGCACTGTCTTCAAATAATTCTAACCTCTTATTTGTAAAATCTTCCAGAGTCTTGCCTTATTTGCTAATATAACAGGTAACAGCCCTGGGTGAGCAAGAGTGGAATTTCTTTCAATGGGTTATTACAAATAGGACCCCAACTGAAATAAAATTAAGATCTTCAGAAAGAAAATAGAAGATTTACTTTTTAAAAAATTCCTCTGAAAAGTACACTTTTTTTTTTTTTTACAAGTTGTTTACAGGAAATTCAGGGTTTGGGTTCACAGCCCGCAACAGTTCTTTTTTTTTTTTTTTTTTAAGATTTATTTATTTATTATTCTGCCTCCATGTATGCCCACACGCCAGAAGAGGGCAACAGATCTCATTACAGATGGTTGTGAGCCACCATGTGGTTGCTGGGAATTGAACTCTCGGCATCTGGAAGAACAGCCAGTGCTCTTAACCACTGAGCCATCTCTCCAGCCCTGAAAAATACGCTTTTAATTCATAATTTTTAAAACTTTTTTAAATGATGATTTAGTCTTTGAGTATAAATTTGGCTCCTCCCCAATTTCATCAACTTTTTAATTGTGATCTCTATGCATAATGTGTAACTAATCATGTGAGCCATTCTCAGTGTATAATCTAGCAATGCTCAGCTGTCATGTGACAAATGCCAACCATTTACCATTTCCAAAATATTTCATCGTAGTGAATAGAAACCTCTGTCCTATTGAATTCCACTGCTCTATCCCCACCCCAGCTCTGATAACCTCTGTTGTACTTTTTGTTTGCATTTTTGCTTAATTTATTGTAAGTACTCATATGTGAGATCATATATTTGTTCTTCTGTACCTGGCTTTGCTTTTTTTTTTTTTAATATAGTATTGTGCTTGCAAGGTTCCATTGTGGCATGTAATTTCATCCTTTTCTGTAGATTGAGTAGCCCATATATATATATATATATATATATATATATATATATCACATTTTTGTTTATCCATTCATCTATCCCCCTAGCCCCCCCCCTTTTTTAAATGACCTGTGACATTATCTAGGCTCACCTCAAACTCCTAGACTGAGCTGATTGCCTTAGCTTCCAGTGTCGCTGGACCCACATGCCACTGCACCTAGCTGTTTGTCCATTTGTCTATTGATCAACTTTTAGATTGTTTCCACCTTTTGACTGTGATGCATAATGCTGCTATGAGAGTTGATGAACAAGTATTTGAGACCCTCCCTGCTTCTTCCCTTCCTTGTTTATTTCTTTTGGCTATATACTTAGAAATGGTAATGCTGGATACTAGGGTAATTTGTTTAAGAATCTGAAGAACTTCATGCTATGTTCTGGGTTGCTTTACATCTGAACCAGCAATGCATAAAGACTTTAAGTCTCCACCTCTTCACCAACACCTGTTGCTTTCCTTCTTTGAATAGGTTTTGAGTTTGTAAACAAATAAGAAGTTAGTCTAAGAAATGTTTTTGAGCCCTGCTGTGCACTAGAAGACAGTTACTGTTTGAGGGAATAACAGAAAGATAAATGAGATATATTGCACCTTTAGGGGACTTATAACTTATTTTTCTTCTGAGAATGTGTTTATGAATGAATAGATTATCTTACAGTTTTTTTGGGTGGTTGAAAAATTAATACAGAGACTTCATACCAGATTTAGAAAAAGTTTGTAGTGAAAACTTAAATGATTGTTAAAATTACTTGCCAAGTTATAGTTGATTTATATAGCTCTCATTTGGAAAATTCAAAATGAGAATTTTTCTAATTCAGATTTTTATAATTTTTGATAGGGACAGGTAGAACTATTTTAGCTTCATTCTCCCTTTGTGTTTTCAAAATTGAGCTTGGTAAATTTCTCTTGAAACAGGAAAGTCTGGGAAACAGTCTATACTTAAACTTACTTGACTTTAAGTTTTGATTTTAAAATCAGTTCCATCTTTGGAAAGATAAGATAGGAAGTATTATGTTAGGCCAAATCTCTAATTAATTTTTTAACAGGTTAGAATTGTTGAAAGAATCCTGACTCACTCTCACGATGACTACTGCTCAGCTTGCTCACAACACCAGAACACTAGAAGCGTCTAAGGTATTTGTTAAGAATTAAAAGAAAATCAATAACCACTTAGTGAGTTACTTAATTTAAAATTTCGTTAGCAATGGTTTTAACAGTTAATTGGTACATAATA
Organism: Ondatra zibethicus; assembly: GCA_004026605.1. NCBI lineage: Eukaryota > Metazoa > Chordata > Mammalia > Rodentia > Cricetidae > Ondatra > Ondatra zibethicus. The sequence goes on from PVIU01000146.1 coordinate 32,366, forward strand.
CTCTGGGAAAGTATGTCTACGTTTTAATGCCTAATGGACTGGGTATATTCGGAAAATAAGACCAATTACAAAATTACTTACTGGGTGCTTATTTCATGTTTACTAGAGTAAAAGGAATCAGAAACAAAGAGATGTTTAAATAGAATGATCCTTCATTAGACATCTACTTCCTGAAGCAATTAGGAAACTTGTGATGTAATTTTCAGAACTAAATAGGAGAACACTGCGAGAAACTTCGATGCTAAGAATCTGGGGAGAATGTGTTAGTCACTTCCTGTGTGGTGACAGCATATGAAATAATAAACTTAAGAGGAAGAAGGATTTATTTTGGCTCACAGTTTGAGAAGTTGATTCTATTGTTTTTGACTCAGTATCAAAGCAGAACATCATGGGGACACGCAGGGGAAAATACAGTAGAGCAAGGTGGCACACCCGTGGTGGCCAGAAACGGGGTGGGAGTGGGAGGAGATACACTTGATAATCTAATGTCTTTTCATTAGATTCTACCTCTTAAAAGTTCTACCATCTCTCAGTAGCACAACAGGTTGATGACCATGTCTTCAATTTTGGGGGCATTTATGATTCAGACTTAACAGGCTACAGTATGTCAGGCCAGTTGCTGGATATACCCAGACTAGTTTAACATATCCCAGAACAGTCATTAATTCATCATTTATTTAGTTAGGTTCAATATATATGATATATGTAATAATGTATTGTTTTATGAGAAGATACAAAAAATTATCTTTATCTTAGAAGTTTGTAATCTGATTAAGAAAAATAAGATTCATGTAATTAAGTTTATATACATCTATGTATAAATATTTACATATATGTGAAGAAGAGTGAGAGACTGCGGCCAGGAGAATTGTTACAAGCTTGAGACCAGTTTTACTACATAGTGAGTTCTAGGTCACCTTAAGCCAGATTGAGATGCTGTCTCTACTTCAGAACCCATAAAAGAATACAGTAATTCAGACTGTAGCAATTTAGGGATTTTTGTATACTCTGAAATGATGAAAAAGCTCATAGAGGTGAGAGAATTTCTTGAGGAAACAGCCTATGCCTTGGCTCATAATAAATAAGCATGGCATGTTTTAGGGAAAGCTACTTTTTCTGTAGTAAAACTCTCACGTTGGCCAGGAGAAGGAAACAAGATGGAATAGGAAATTAGGGAACAGATTAATTTGGATCTTAAAATCCAGGCTAAAGAATTGATGCTTTATTCCGTAGTCAGTGCCAGGTCAGAAGGTTTGTTTGATTAGAAGAGTGAATATAGACTTGTTTCAAGGAGTATTCAATTATAGGAGAGACAGAGAGAGAGAGTGAGAAAAAAGTTTGGAGTTGAAGGAGAAATCAGGCTTAAAGCAAGCAGTCATCTTTCTGGCTTTGCTCTAGCATACTCCCCAAGGCAACACCTAATCTCATCTAGCTTCTTAAATGTGTACTCCCTCCTGCGGGAAACGTTGAGCTGGGTGTGTAAACTGCAGTCAGCATGGCAGGCATTTTTCTCACTCTAAATTAAACAAATTGACATTTTTGCTTCGACTGTACCTTTGTTTGGGTTACATGAAGTGCTTTTCCCAGTAAATTTTAAGTGACAGTACGATTCTGTTATCTCATACTACAAACAATGATAATGACTACAGAAGTCAATATTTATTCAGCACTTAACTATGTGCTGGGCATTGTGCCAAGGGCATTATGTTATTATTTCAATTAAATCTCTCAGAAAGGAAGAAACTGAGTAGGGCGGTGATAGCACACACCTTTAGTCCCAGCACTCAGGAGGCAGAGACAGGCGGATCTCTGAGTTCGAGGCCAGCCTGGTCTACAGACTGAGTTCTAGGACAGCCAAGGCTACACAGAGAAACCCTGTCTCGAAAAACAAAAAGAAGGAAAGAAAGAAAGAAGAAACTGAAGCTTGGAAAAGTAAAGTAACCAGCTCCAGGTCACACAACTTAATAGTTAAATTGTCAGCAGCAACATGCTTTACTACCAAAACATGATAATGCTTTCTATTTCAAACTATAGTATTTTTATATATTAGATATTTACAAAAACATCACCAGTAACATTTAAACTATTAGACTAGCTTAGGTAAAGGAAAATATCCCTGGAGTAACAAAATTGCAGAGGCTTTTCCAGCCATCGGTCTTTCTTACTACAAATGGCCTTTTACTACCTGTATTTAATGTCTTTATACTTTCAAATTATTTAGCTTCACAAATGAGTTATTCATATTACCTTGCCATTTTGGAATGTTTTTAGTGAGTTATTATGTGCATTCCATGTCAGCTATTACCCAATAACTCAAAACCCTAACTTCTCAGGATCTATAGGTTCAAAACCCCCAATTTTCTTTTTACTTTTTAGAAGTACACTATATAGTAAAAGTTCACTATGTAGTTCAGGTTGGGTATGAGCTTATAGTCATTCTTCTGGATTACAGGTATAAATAATCATGCCTGGCCTCAATTAAAATACCTTTAAACTAATCACTGAATATAATGTGATTTGTCAAAAACATAAAGTGATAACTCATTGTCATTATATAGACTACTAAAGAAGATACATTCTTACATGTGGCAAAAACACATCTAGAATGTACAGAAGGTGTGAGTGTGTGTCTTGTCCATTTGTCTTTGTGTGCACTCATGCATGTATACTTTTTGAAAGTTCTTTTTTATCTGAAGATGTTTGTGGGTAGTAACTACTTCTAATTAACTTTATTAGAATTATTAGAAGTCCAGCTGTTGAGCTGTATAATATAGTAAAAGGACACTAGTAACTTGCCAATTATGATATGGTAAATCGCTATTTTTCTAGAATTCCTTTTAGTGCCTATGACATATGTACATTTAGTTAAATGAGTTCTAAAGTCTTTTCAATTTAAAAATACTGTGCAGAGCTCCCCCAAATTAGATTAAATAAATTTTAATTTGATGAATGTTACTTTTCTATTGCCATGATAAGACACCATGACCAAGGCAGCTTATAGAAGGAAGAGTTTAGTGGGGGCTTACAGTTTCAGAGGATGAGTCCGTGACCCTCATGGCTTGGAGCATATCATTAGGCAGGTGTGGCACTGGAGCAGTAGCTGAGAGCTTATGTAGTGATATTTTATTTGTATTTTAATAAATAAAGCTTGCCTGAGGATCAGATTGCAAAGCTAAGCCACTAGAAGCCAGGGAGTGGTGGCAACACCTTTAATCGCAAGACTCAGGAGACAGAGGCATATTGATTTCTGTGAGTTCAAGGCTACCCTGGGTTACACAGGATTGATCTAGAAACAGATCCAGAGGTGGTGGTTCACACCTTTAATCCCAGTGTTGGGGAGTCACCTCTAATCCCAGCATTAGTGAGGTGGAGACAGGAGCAATATGGCTGGGCAGAGAGAGGAATATAAAGAGGAAGAGAGAGGAACTCAGTGGATTGTGGAGTCTGAGGATTCATGGAGACAGGATTGCGCCCTTTCAGTCTGAATATTTGGTAGAGGTAAAAGGTTGGCTGCTTTACTTTTCTGATCTTAAGCTTGAACCCCAATATTTGCCCCTGGGTTTTTTATTATTCATACTACAATCTTACATTCTGATCAACAAGTATGAGGCAGAGAGAGAGAGAGAGAGAGAGAGGTATGCATTCTAACTGGGAATAACCATAGGTTTTTGAAACCTCATAGCACACGCGCAATGATGTAACTCCTTCCACTGGGAACAAAGATTTCAAATGTAATCCTGTGAGCGCAGTCTCATTTAAACCACCACAATGAGGAACTTGAAAGAGGGTTTTATTATATTAATTTATTTATTAATTTTATTTATTATGCATGTGTGCACATACCTATTTATGTTATATTTATTTATATGTGTACTGGCTATTATGTCAACTTGATATGTTAGAGTCATTAGAGAGTAGGGAGCCTCAATTAAGAAAATGCTTCTAAACACAAACTGAGGGAATTCTGGAAATGGAAAATCTGGTGGATAAATGAACAGGAACTACAGATGCAAGCAGAACCAACACAATGCAAGAGATGGAAGAGAAAATCTCAGGCATTGAAGATATGATAGAGGAAACAAATTCATTGGTCTAGGAAAAAGTTAAAACCAAATTCTTTTTTTTTTTTTTTTTTTTTTTTTTGGTTTTTGAGACAGGGTTTCACTGTAGCTTTGGAGCCTGTCCTGGAACTAGCTCTTAGAGACCAGGCTGATCTCGAACTCACAGAGATCTGCCTGCCTCTGCCTCCCGAGTGCTGGGATTAAAGGCGTGCGCCACCACTGCCCGGCAAAAACAACAAATTCTTAACACAAAACATCCAGGAAATCTGGGATACCATAAAAAGAGAAACCTAAGAATAATAGGGATAGAAGAAGGAGAAGAATTCCAGCTCAGAGGCACAGAAAATATATTGAGTAAAATCATAGAAGAAAACTTTTCCAATCTAAAGGATATGCCTATGAAGGTACAAGAAGCTTACAGAACACCAAATAGATGACCAAAAAAAAAGTCCTCTCCTCATATAATAAAACACTGTAAACATACAGAATAAAAGGAAAAAGGCCAAGTAACATATAAAGGCAGACCTATCAGAATTATACCCGACTTCTCAATGGAAACTCTGAAAGCCAGAAGGTCCTGAACAGGCAGAAGGTTCTGCAGACCCTAAGAGACCATGGATGCCAACCCAGACTATTATACCCAGCAAAGCTCTATACCATCAATCACCATAGATGGAGAAAACAAGATATTCCATCACAAAACCAGATTTAAATAATACCTATCTACAAATCCAGCCCTACAGAAAGTACTAGAAGAAAAACTCAAACCCAAGGAAGTCAGCTGCACTCGTGAAAACACAGGCAATAGAAAACCTCACACCAGCAAACTCCAAAGAAAGGAAACACACACACATACACACACACACACTACCATTACCACCACCAAAACCAGAAGTAACAGGAAGTATCTCTTACTATCAATGGACTCAATTCACCTCTAAAAGAACACAGGCTAACAGAATGGGTACGAAAACAGAATCCATCCTTCTGCCGCATATAAGAAACATACCAGCACTTGGGAGGCAGAGGCGGGCGGATCTCTGTGAGTTCGAGGCCAGCCTGGTCTACAGAGCTAGTTCCAGGACAGGCTCCAAAGCCACAGAGAAACCCTGTCTCAAAAAACAAAACAAAACAAAACAAAACAAAAAAAACCCCAAAAAACAAAAAAAAAACCAAAAAACAAAAAACAAAAAAAACACACCTCAACCTTAAAGACAGACATTACCTCAGAGTAAAGGGTTGGGAAAATGGACCTAAGAAACTAGCTGGTGTAGCTATCCTAATATCTAACAAAGTACACTTCAAACTAAAATTAATCAAAAGAGATTAGAGAAAGACATTTTATATTCATCACAGGAAAAATCCTTAAAGATAAAGTCTCAATTCTGAACATCTTATGCACCAAATACAAGGGCACCCACATTTGTAAAAGAAATATTACTAAAGCTTAAATCACACATCAAACCCCACACACTAATAGTGGGAGACTTCAACACCCTACTCCTACCAATGGACAGGTTAGCCACACAGAAACCTAACAGAGAAATAAGGAAATTTGTTGGGCAGTGGTGGCACATGCCTTTAATCCCAGCACTCAGGAGGCAGAGGCAGGTGGATCTCTGTGAATTTGAAGCCAGCCTGGGCTGCAGAGCAAGTACCAGGACAGGTTCCAAAGCTACAAAGAGAAACCCTATCTCGAAAAACAAAACAAACAAACAAAAAGGCAGGGTGGAACTAACATGTTATGACTTAAATGGACTTAATAGTTATCTATAGATCATTCCACCCAAACATGAAAGATTATACGTTCTTCTCAGCACCTCATGGAACCTTCTCTAAAACTGACCACATACATGGTAACAAAGCAAACCTCAACAGATTAAAAAAAAACTGGAATAACCTCTGTATCTAATTAGATCACCATGGCTTAAAGTTAGAATTCAACAACAACACTAATTGCAGAAAGTCTACAAACTCATGGAAATTGAATAATGCTCGACTGAATCATTACTGGGTCAAAGAAGAAATAAAGACTTCCTAGAATTTAATGAAAATGAAAGAACAACATACCCAAACTTATTTGATACCATGAAGGCAGTGCTAAGAGGAAAGTTCATAGCACTAAATGCCTACATAAAGAACGTGGAGAAAGCTCACACTAGCAACTTAACAGCACACCTGGAAGCTCTAGAACAAAAAGAAGCAAACTCACCCAAGAGGTGTAGACGCTAGGAAATAATCAAATTGAGGGCTGAAATCAGTAACATAGAAACAAAAAGAACAATACAAAGAATCAGTTTTTTGAGAAAATCAGAAAGATAGGCAAACCCTTATCCAAACTAACCAAAAGGCAGAGAGAGAATATCCAAATTAGTAAAATCAGAAATGAAAAGGGGATATAACAACAGACACTGAGGAAATCCAGAGAATCATTAGGTCATGCTTCAAAAACCTGTACTCCACAAAATTGGAAAATGTACAAAAAAAGGGCAGTTTTCTGGATAGGTATCACATACCAAAATTAAATCAAGACCAGTTAATTAATTTAAATAGACCTATAGCTACTAAGGAAATGGAAGCAGTCACCAAAATTCTCCCAACCAAAAAAAAAAAGCTCAGAGCCAGATAGTTTCAGCACAGAATTCTACCAGAATTTCAAAGAAAGTTTAATATCAACACTCCTCAAATTGTTCCACAAAATAGAAACAGAAGGAACATTGCCAAACTCTTTTTATGAGGCAACAGTTACACTGATATCGAAACCACACAAAGATACAACTAACGAAGAATTACAGACCAATCTTCCTCATGAACATTGATGCAAAAATACTGGCAAACAGAATCCAAGAACACATTAAAAAATCATCCACCATGATCAAGAAGGCTTCATCCCAGAGATGCAAGGATGGTTTGACATACGAAAATCAGTCCATGTAATCCACCATATAAATAAACTGAAAGAAAAAAAACCCCACATGATCATCTCATTAGATGCTGAAAAAGCCTTGAACAAAATTCAACACTCCTTCATGATAAAGGTCTTGAAAGATCAAGTATACAAGGAACATACCTAAACATAATAAAAGTAATATACAACAAGCCAACAGTCAACATCAAATTAAGTGGAGAGAAATGCAAAGTGATTCCACTAAAATCAGGAATAAGACAAGGTTGTCTAATCTCTCCATATCTATTCAATATAGTACTGGAAGTTCTAGCTAGAGCAATAAGACATCAAAAGGAGATCAAGGGGATACAGTTTGGAAAGGAAAAAGTCAAACATTGAATATTTGCAGATGATATGAAAGTGTACATAAGTGACCTCCAAAACTCTACCAGGGAACTCATATAGCTGATAAATACCTTCAATAATGTGGCAGGATACAAGATTAACTAAAAAAAAAAAAATCAGTAGCCCTCCTATATACAAATGATACATCGTCTGAGAAAGAAATCAGAAAAACATCACCCTTTACAATAGCCACAAATAACATAAAATATCTCGGGTTAACTAACCAAATAAGTGAAAGACCTGTATTTAAAGAAAGAAATTGAAGAAGATATCAAAAAATGGAAAGATCTACCATGCTGATGGATAGGTAGGATCAACAGAGTAAAAATGACAATCTTACCAAAAGCAATCTACAGATTCAGTGCAATCCCCATCAAAATCCCAACACAATTCTTCACAGACCTCTAAAAAGCAACACTCAACTTTATATGGAAAAACAAAAAACCCAGTATATCAAAAAAAATGCTGTACAATAAAAGAACTTTTGGAGGCATCACCATCCCTGACTTCAAGCTCTACTATAGAGCTATAGTAATAAAAACAGCTTAGTATTGGCATAAAAACTGACAACGTGGATCAGTGGAATCAAGTTGAATACCCTGATATTAATCCACACACCTATGAACACCTGATTTTTGACAAGCCAAAATTATACAATGGAAAAAAGAAAGCATCTTCAATGCATAGTACTGGCATAACTGGATGTTGACATGTAGAAGAATGCAAATAGATCAGTATCTATCCTCATATACAAAACTCAAGTCCAAACAGACCAAAGACCTCAACATAAATCTAATTACACTAAACCTGATAGAAGAGAAAGTGGGAAGTAGCCTTGAACACATAGGCACAGGAGACCACTCCTAAATATAACACCAGTAGCACAGACACTGAGAGCAACAATTAATAAATGGGATTTCCTGAAACTTAGAAACTTCTGTAAGGCAAAGGACATGGTTAATAAGACAAAACAGCAGCCTACAGAATTGGAAAAGATCTTCACCAACCCAACATCAGAGAGAGGACTGATCTCCAATATATATAAAGACCTCAAGAAACTAGACATCAAAATACCAAATAATCCAATTCAAAAATGGGGTACAGATCTAAACAGAATTCACAACAGAGGAATCTAAAATGGCTGAGAAGCACTTAAAGAAATGTTCAAAATCCTTAGCCATCAGGGAAATGCAAATCAAAATGACTCTGAGATACCATCTTACACTTGTCAGAATGGCTAAGATCAAAAACAGCAATGATAGCTTATGCTAGAGAGGATGTGGAGTAAGAGGAACACTCCTCCACTGCTAGTGGGAGTGCTAGCTTGTATAGCCACTTTGGAAATCAATATGGTGGGTTTCTCAGAAAACTGGGAATCAATCTTAATATCCAGCATATACCCAAAGGATGCTCACTGATACCACAAAGACTTTTGCTCAACTATGTCCATAGCAGCATTATTTGTAATAGCCAGAACCTGAAAACAACCTAGATGCCCCTCGACCAAAGGATGGATGAGGAAGATGTGGTACATTTACACAATGGCATATTACTCAGCAGTAAAAAACAATGACATCTTTAAATTTGCAGGCAAATGGATGGAACTAGAAAAAAGCACTCTGAATGAGGTAACCCAGACCAAGAAAGACAAACATGGTATGTACTTATAAGTGGATATTGGACATGAAGCAAAGTATAACTAGGCTACAATACACAACCCCAGAGAAGCTAGGTAAGAAGGACCCTAAGAGGGACACACATGGAGGGCCCCAGGAAGGGAAATAGTTAAGATCTCCTGTGTCACCTGAGAAGGGGAGTAGAAGGGAGAGGATAGGGGATGGGACATGAGGGTTCAAGATGGCCGAGGTAGGGGAGGGATGGAGAGGGGAAGCAATGAAAGAAATATCTTGATAGAAGGAACCATTATGGGATTAGGGAGAAACCAGGTGCTAGAGAAATTCCCAGGAATCCACAAGGATGACCCCAGCTAAGACTCCTAAAAGTAATGGGAAGGGTGCCTGAACTGGCCTTCCCCTATAATCAGATTAGTAACTATCCTAATTGTTATCACAGAACCTACATCCAGTAACTTACGGAAGTATATGCAGTGATCCATAGCCGAGCACTGGGCCCAGCTCCTGGAGCTTAGTTGAAGAGAGGGAGGAGGGATCATATGAGCAAGGGGGAATCAAGATCATGACTGGGAAAACCACAGAGACAGCTGACCTGAGCTAGTGGGAGCTCATGGCCCCTGACACCAGGGATCCTGCATAGGATTAAACTAAGCCCTCTGAATGTGGGTGACAGTTATGTGGCTTGATCTGTTGGGGGAGGGCCCTGACAGTGGGACCAGAACTTATCCTGAGTGCATGAAGTGACTTTTTGGAGCTCATTCCCTATGGAGGGATACCTTGCTCAGCCTTGATATATGGGGGAGGGACTTGTTCCTGCCTCACCTTGGTATACCAGACTTTGTTACTCCCCAAGGGAGGCCTTACCTCCTCTGAGGAGTAGATGGGGGTGAGATTGGGGGTGGTAGGGGTGGTAGAAGGGGGGAGGTGGAACTGGGACTAGTATATAAATTTTTAAAAAAATTTTTAAAAATGCCTATTGCTGGGTGGTGGTGGCACATGCCTTTAATCTCAGCACTCTGGAGGCAGAGCAAGGTGGATCTCTGAGTTCAAGACCAGCCTGATCTATAGAGTAAGTTTCAGGACAAGCAGAACTGCAGAAGGAAACTCTGTCTTGAAAAACAAAAAATCAAAAAACAAAAAAAAAAAAAGAGGAGATTGGAGGGAATAAGGAGAAGAAGAAAATGCTTCTATAAGATTGGGCGGTAAGCAGACCTTAATTAGTAGGCATTTTCTTAATTAGTGTTTGATAGGGAGGTTCTATAAGAAAGCAGGTTGAGCAAGCCACAAAGAACAAGCCAGTAAGCATCACCCCTCCATGACCTGCATCAATTCCTGCTTCCAGAATCCTGCCCTGCTTGACTTCCTGTCCTGACTTCCTTCAGTGATGAACAGTGATGTGGAAGCATAAGCCAACTAAACCCTTTCCTCCCCATGTTGGATTTGGTCATGGTGTTTCATCACAGAAGTAGAAACCTTAACTAAGAAATTGAGTAAGGAGGGTGAGCAGGGTGCCATGTGTGCTTGCATAGATCAGTTGCTGGCTTGCATCAGTGAATTTCTTTCCACTTTGTGGATCCTGGGGATGGAGCTAAGGCCATCAAGTGTAGTGCCCTTATACAAGGAACCATTTTGCTGGCCTGGAAAGAGAAAGTCTAGCGTGTTTATTTCTAAAGTTCTGACGACATACATTAGTGTAGTCTCATTCTAGTAACAACAACTTGGAGAGCTTATTCTGTCACTACATTTTGGAATTCCCCTAACTTAACCAAATACATTGTATTATTTGGAGATTTTCTTTCACCAAAATGTTCTAGGTATGACTTGGTCTTAAAAAGAACTTTGTGAGCTTTTTAGGACTAGTACTTTGCCGTTTATAATCTTGGCAGGGCTCAGCAGTCCTCTAAAATGTTTCTGGAAGTCCCAAAGACAGAATTAAAAAAACATTTAATTAAAGACGAAGTTATTATCAAACTTTTATGGGTCTACTGTTGCTTTAAAGATTAAATGCAGCTTCTTTAGTATAATGTATGCCTAGATTTGGGGCATCTTGACTTCTGTTTGATTCTCTCCCATATCTACCCTTCTTAAACGCTCAGCATTGGTTATCCTAAATAGATCTGTGACAGTCATGCCTCTGATATGTCTACAACACTTCTGCACCCTTGCCTGTACTTTGCCGCTTGTCTTTAGGGACCAGTTTAGTCTCACTTTCCCACAGCTTTCCTACTCAGCTAAACCACTGCTCCTGTCTTTCATGTGCAACCTCTAGTGTCTGTCCGTTCATTTGATACCCAGCCTCTGCTCTTTTAGTTCAAGTCTTTTTTCTCTCTCCACTTGGGTTGTAAATTCCGTTAGAGTACATACATTCTCTTTTGGTTTTTTTCTTTTATTATTTTTTTCCAGACAGTATTTCTATGTGTAGCTTTGTCTGTCCTGGAACTTGCTTTATAATTGATGTTTTACAAATTAACAGAGTAATACACAACAAGTGAAACTACACACATGCACACATGCATGCAGACACAAACCATAGTTACTTTGGAGAGAGCAGTGTAAATAAACGATTAAATTCAGATTCCAGAGAAGCCTGAGGTGAGTGTGAAGTTATGTAATTGTATGAGGTTATATAATTAGAGTAAAACTTCCTTATTTTGCCTTAGATCAATGGATCATTGAAATAAATTGTTTTAGTCCTGAATTATTTGAGTAATTGCCTGCCTTTCTGTTCTGCCTTGCTTGTGAGAAGATCTATTTTAACACAGTATCCAGAGCCCTGTTTTCTTTTGATTACCTATAAATGTACCAGATTTGAAATCTTAAAAGTCTTTCCATCTGATCTGTGGCAATTGTTTTGGTGGGCTGAATATAGTCATGAATACTGATTTTTTTATCTTTGTTTTTCTTCCAGAGCACAGTTTTCCCAGCCCAAATCACTAATGAATATGAGTCACTGATAATGGTGAAGAAACTTTTTGCTATTTCCATCTCATGTATAACATATTTGAGGGGCCTGTTCCCAGAGAGCTCTTATAGAGATCGTCATTTGGATGGTAAAGTTGAATTAAATGATTGTTTTGGCTAGTGTCCCTTTTCTACTTAGCAGGAGCAAACCTTCCCTCTTTCACAGAGTGCATTAATTCTAACTCGGGTGTGTTCTTCAGAATCAATTTACTAAATGATTTCCACTTTAATTTTGCTGTTTGTTTTGGTTTTACTTATAGGAGCCATTCACTTCTAGCTAGCTATCAAATGAAAAAAGAAATGTGTAGAGCTAAGTTTAGTAATTTTAAGCCATCCCTTTAAAAGTCAGAACAAAAATCTGTCTTAATGCTGAAGATTTACATTATTTTGTGCCTCAGTTGAATTTGTCCTTTGAGGTATGCATTTTGCCCTGAGGAAGTTCAAAGGAATCTGGTAAGAAACTTCTCCCTATTAACATATATAAATATGCCTGGGAGAGGCAAATCCATTTGTTGACTAGTATGGTTATTTAGACAGTTGTTTTAATCAGTTATGTTCTTTTTACAATGGCCAGTCCTACCTCTTCATTTATTATTATTATTATTATTATTATTATTATTATTATTATTATTATTGGTGTATGTGTGTGTGTATGTATTTCATGCATAGACATGTGCAACCATGGAGGTTAGAGGACCAATTTTAGTCAGTTCTGTCCTTTAATTGTGGTTTTCCCAGGAGTGAACTCACTCCTGTATAGCAAGCACTTTTACCCACTGAGCCATCTCACTAGCCCCAAGTTCTTCAACTCTTACTTTTTCTGTTTCTTTGTAACCTTAAATTTACCCTGTTATGACTTTATATTTCAAGCTGTATCTGGCTCCTTAGAAGAGATTGTACCAGAGACTTTTCAGTTTTTCAAAATCTTATGATTTGTTTGAAAACCTGGGTTGTGGGTCGCATGTGGTGGTATATATCTTTAACTCTAGCACTCAGGAAGATGCAGGAAGAGCTCTGAGTTCAAGGTCAGTCTGGTTGATATACAGAATCCTATCCCAACCAGGGCTACATAGATGACCCTGTCTTAAAAATACAAATCAAGCCAGATGTTGTGGTGCTCGCCATTAATCCTGGCACTTGGGAGGCAGAGGTAGGCGTATCTCATGAGTTTGAGGCCAGCCTAGGCTACAGAGTGAATTCTGGGGCAGCCAGAGCTGTTTTGAGACAGAAATTTTGTCTCAAAAAACAAAACAAAATAAAAACAAACCCCAAATCAAAACAAAACAAAAAGCTAGCAAGATGGCTTAGCCGGTAAAGGTGTTTACCATCAAGCCTGATAACCTGAGTTCAGTCCCCAGAACTCACATAGTGGAAGGAGAAAACCAGCTCTCCAAGTTTTCCTCTTACCTCTCCATATGCGCTGTAGCACCAACTGGTAGGCTGGAGAGAATGGCTCAGTAGTTAAAAGCATTCTCCCAGAGGACCTGATTCAATTCCCAGCACGCACATGGTACATTGCAACTATCAGTAACTCTAGCTCCAGGGGATGCAACACTGTTCTGGCTTCCCTAGCACCAGACACACATATGGTGTGCAGACAAACATGCAGGTAAGACACCGATACACATAATGAAAATAAAATAAAATTTAAAAAGCTTTGTTGTAACAAGATTAGTCTTGTTGACTAATCACTAAAATGGATACTGTCATTTGGGAAATAAATATAGAGAACCACACATCTCCTTTTAAGATGCTATTTTTTCAAAATTTAATTTGAAATTTCTCATGTTTATATTTAATAATATACCATGGTGTCATTCCAGTGTAATTTTCTTAAGCAATGTTGATTCACCAAATGAACACTAGTGAAATGCATGTTTGCTATAAACACATAAGCTTGGTACTTGTAATCATGGCACCTTTCTTTGTGTTAATGACTTCTTTAAACTTATGGGGTTGAATCTTACAGATCTGTTTACAAGTAGCATATAATTAGTTTCCCCTCCTGTTTGGAACACAGAATTATAAAAGAAGACATGCTTTGGGAAATTAAATACTTGTTATATGTCAGTTACTACTGCTGACATAAAAAAAGAAAAACACAGTTCTTACCTCAAAAGGTAAAAGAGATAGTTTATTCTAGAGCCAAATATGAGCAATTTAAATTTATGTTGCTGCCAAACCCAAATTCCATGTTATAGTATGGAAGTAGTTTCATGAAGTTCTTATAGTAACAGAAAAAGAAAGTCACTAATCAAGGCACTTTTCAAACACTTTTAGGGTAGGGGGTATAGCAAAGTGGGGAAATCTCTGTTTATCAGTCTTAGGTGCTGTCTGCTAACAGTTTCAGCTTTTATGTTGGTGTAAGCTAGCAAGTCTGTCAGTACATTCCCAAAGAGACTCACCTAATATACCCAAGGATGTTAGCTTATAAACAGGTAGGCAGTAAATGGGTATGAAGAGGACTAGTGACAGCATAAGATATTTGTAGTTAGACTCTGGACCTGCAACATTCAAAGCTTTCACAGTCATTGAAGTTTTAATCAGTCAGCCTTGTAAAGGGCAGAGCTTCTTTCTAGGAGTTTTGACTCACACTACCATAGGCATGGAGACAAAACCATTTCTCATAGTTTCATTTTTTATGACTGTTATAGTAGAAGTGAGTCTTCCTCAATGTTTTTGTATTTAAAGTGACATGTCATAAAAATGTTCAAATGTAGGTGGAATTTTTCATTGGGTCCGCTGGCCAGCTCCCAAATAACCACACAGAGACTTATAATTAATTATATATGATTGGCCATAGCTTAGGCTTATTACTAACTAGCTCTTTCAACTTAAATTAACCCATATTTCTTATCTATACTCTACTACGTGGTGGTACCTTTTTTCAGCACAGCATGTTCATCTTGCTTCTCTCCTCATCCTCTGGGGAGACTCTGTCCTCCTTCTTCCCTGCATCCTTTTGGTCTGAAAGTCCTGCCTAACTTCTGCCTGCCCAGCTATTGGCCAATCAGCTGTTTATTAACCAATGAGAGTATTACTTATTCACTGTGTACAGAAAGATTGTTCCATATTCCATGTTTGTACAACACTCTTCTTTTTAATACTCTCTAAGTATTTGTCAACAATAGTGGAATTGATGTTAACTTTAGCATAGGAAAACAATATGAAAAGATGAAAGACTCTGAGAGCTGGTGAGATGGCTCATCAGATATAAAGTTACTTGCTGCCAAAGGTAATGATAATAAATTCAATCTCTGAGACCAACACAGCATGAGGAGAGATTCCTGTAAGTTGTTTAACTGCTACACATGCAACATGGCACACATTTTTGCACTTGTACATACCTATACACAAATCCATAAATTAATAAGTATTTGAAATTTATATTTAACATATAAGATATATGTTAAATCATATATGAGTCAATGATTTATACTAATTTTAACCCAAAATTTTAATGTCTTTCTTTTCTTTCCTGTTATGGAAAAGTAGTTATATTTCACATGGAAATGTTTGAGAATAATATGTACATTTGTGTTTAATTTTTTTCATTGAGAGGGAAAGAAATAATAAAGAATTAAATTTGAACTATGTTTAAATTGTCAGTTGAGATTTATCTCAGTGACACCTTAGATTACTTAGAAGGAAACAAAGAAGTAATAGAAACCAACTTTGCAATAAATCCAGCTGGGCTACACTTTAGAATGGGAAGTCTGACAAACTGCTTCCAAAATTCGTACTGAGATAAGTATTAACATAGAATTTATTTTTAGAGTAGGTATTTAGAAATTTAAAAATGTAGTGGCGGTGAATACCTTCATCCAAGCTTTCAGGAGGCAGAGACAGGTGGATCTCTGTGAGTTCGAGGCCAGCCTGGTCTATAGAGTGAGTTCCAGGACAGCCAAGGCTACACAGAGAAACCCTGTCTTGAAAAACCAGAAAGATAGAGAGATAAAGAAAGAAAGAAATGCAGGAAATGCACTATTTGGCATGGATTTTTCAGTACAATAGTTGTGTTTCTATTTTTTTAGACCTCAGTTTAAAAATTCTCCGGGAAGACAAAAAGTGCCCTGGGTCATTACATATTATTAAATGGTAAGCAAATTCTGTAAAATTTGAACAGCATTTTTTGTCATGGCTGAAATTACCCATAAGATTTTATTTTGTAAAATCATTTCCTTAAACCACTTTTCTTAGTCCTCTTTCCTGGAAAATGTAGCAGCTATTCAGTATTATTTTAAACTATTGATTTAGTTTTAGAAGAAAATGAACTTGTATAAAGAAAAAAATTCTAAATTTGATTATTCATCATAGGTATATCTGTGTACTAACATTGTGGTGACGGGAAGGGAAAAGACTCTGTGCTTCAGAACTGCTTGTCTATTTTTATAATATTCCATTAATATATGGAAAGGCATTGGGAGAATTAAAATGTGACTAAACAGAAAAGGCAAAATGATTGTTAATGTATATACTTCAAAATAGAAGTGCAAACTAATTATATACTTGGATTTATTTTTTGGCTGTTCATGTGGTCCAAAGTGACACTGGATATTTATTTCTTAACAGGATTCAAGGTTGTTTTGATGCTTTGGAAAAGAGATACGTAAGAATGTTTTAAAATTTACATCAGGATTAAAGACTTGTCTTTTAACCTTTAAAAAAGTTTTAAAAATGTTTAGACTGTGTATCTTGTAGTGTTTAACAGTATAATAGTGCCTACCTTTGTATTCACCAGTCAACTCTCTTTTATTTTGTCTTTGTTGTCCCAGTGATGTCTCCCTTAACATCAATTAGAAACGAAAGTTCCATTCTTCTCTTTTATATACTCATATCTTTTTAACCACAAAGTTTCCTTTGAAGTCACTGGATAAGATCCACAGGATGTGGGTTAGGGAAGACAAGAATCTGGTAGCACATTGAACATGTTCATAATAGTGGTAATTCAGTTTGTAGAAGGGAAAGGAAAAAATAGTTAAATAATAAGTTTTTACTCTATTTTATTTTGTTCTATTCTATACCTCATGTATAACTGATTTTTTGAAAACACAGCTCAAATTTTATATACATATGCTCTCTCATGCTTCCCTAGACAATTATGAAGATGTTCTAGGACTGGTTGACGAGATCAGATGCATATAAATGAAATTGCTGCCTTTATGCTCCCTTCGCTTTTCCTTGTGTCTTTACTCTTCAGTTCCAATTTAAGAACTGCTGAGGTGACTAAGCTTTTATTTAATTATTTAGTGTAGTTATACGTTTCCTCTCTTGAGTGAAGTTCTTATTTATGATTTATTCCATGTTGACCTAGAGGATATACAGAGATATACAAAGATAAGACAGATAAGGGAAGGGCCTATAGACTGACAGAAGGTGAGTGGTGCCCATGTGAGTGCTGATGGTTAGCAGTTACACACTTGCCCAGCTGTACCTGTTGCTAAACTATTGGCACAGTACTTCCGTATGAATGGGAAGTTGCTTTTGGAGTCCTTGTGTGAATTCCTACCAACACTTTCCTCCTTGCTCCACCAGTTTCTTTTGAGAGTTCCCAGACTTCTATAAAGGTCACCAATTAAAGAGTCTAAAAGTTGTTCATAGGAACCCAACTCGAGAGCTAAGTTTGCACCCTTTCTGATTGGTCAATACTTTTGTGATATTGGACTTGATGTTTTCCATTTCAGTTTGATACTTAAAAACGCAGAGAGATTTTGACATTACCCTATCACAGTACAAGTAACAGTACTGCTCCTAACTGTGCATGCCAAAGGAAAGGTGGAGAATCTATGGATCAGAAAAGCAGAACAATAGAGAGGCTCAACCCAGCAGAGAAATTTAAGGGGAATCTTTATAAGAAAGAATCTTTGGGGATGAGTACAGAACAACTTCACACATCCTAGTCTAGTGCTGTGCCCTCAAACTGTATCTCTAACTTAAGAAGAAATGACTATTGATCTTTGAAGCCTCTGAGCACTTGGACAAGTTGAGAAGTGGTTGAGGGTCATTACAGGGTTTAACAACATTAGCAACATATCCTGGGTGTTCATCATCCAGAGGCATTACAATGTAAGCAGGCATTCTTGGGCTGGAGAGATAGCTCAGTGGTTATAGGAGCACTTGTTGCTCTTGCAGAGGACCAGAATTCAACTTCTAGCCCCAACATGGTGATTCATAACCATCCATCTAATTCCAGGGGCTCTAAGAATCACACATGGTGCACATATAGACAAAATATTCATGCTCATAAAAACAAATTTAAAAATAATAATGCTAAAAAAGATCAGCATTCTATAGTCAGTCTGAGGTGAATCCTGATTTTGTTATTTACATCTTTGTGACTTTGGGCAAGCAACCTACCACAGTATCTTAATTTTTCAACAAAAATGTGATATAACAGAACCTACCTTGTGAAAGCTATTTTTGAAATGGAGTGGTTTAGAGGCAGGCAGGATGGCTCAGCAGATAAAGGTACTTGTCACACAAGCCTGCAACCTATTGATCCTTGGAACGTATGTAAAAATGGAAGGGGAAAATTGACTCCACAAAGTTGTCCTCTGACTCTTACATGCTATGGAATGTGTACTCCAAACACTTGAATTTTACACACACATACAGAAATAATAAATGAAACTTTTAAATTAAAAAATATTGGGTGAGTTAATAATAGAAAACAGTAGTTCAACTGTTCTGGTAACATGAAAACAAAAACTCTGGGCCTGGAGAGTTGGCTTAATAGTTAAGAATACTGGTTGCTCTTCCAGAGGATCAGCGTCCAGCACCCAGCTCACTAGCATCTGTAACTAGTTTCAGGGGACCTGACACCCTCTTATGGTACTGCATGCAATATTGCACAGATATACATGCATACAAGAACCTATACACATAAGTAAATATGTCTTAAAAAATTAAAGACTAGGCAAAACCTTAAATACAGATGTGTCCAATCTACATTCTGTGGGTCGTGTGGCTCAGGATAACTATGAATGTGGTCCAATTCAAAATTGTAAACAATTAAAACATCAGACAGTCATGTTTTTTTTTTTTGTAATTCAGTTACATGGTTTTCCAGTGTGCACTTTGTAGATGACAATGTCATTTCACAGTATCAAAAGGTGGACATGCCTGATGGACTCTTAAATAGTATTTACATTATTTTTGATTGCTAGTATTTTATAACCTTTCTCATATGATCTTATTGCAGGGAGTATATAAAATTAAGTAGTTCATTGGGAGATTGGGGCAGAAAGATCATGATCAAGGCTATCCAGGCTATGCAACAAGATCCTGTTTCTTTAAAAACAAAAAATGTAGTTTCAAGTTTTGATTAAAACTTCCCTTGGAAGATGTTCTGTTGAAGAACATGATATTACTAATTATAAAACCCTGGGTACGTTTTTTATGGTAAATTTGAATTCTTTAAAATAAGCATATGTATAAAATAATTCTTATAAAAAGGAATTATATAATTTTCCTCCTTATTCTCACTCTCATCTCGTACAATCCTGCCCACTTTCCACACTACATTCTTTCAGAAACTGAAGTCTGATCATGTTATTATTTATGCCTAAAAATTTTCCAAGAATTTTAAAATAAAGTTTAAAGTCCTTCAAATAATCAAGAAGGCCTGAATGATCCCTGTTTTCCATTCCAAAATAGCCCCTCACTCCCATGTTCAAGCTACATAAAAACTCTAGAACATGTCAGTTACTTTATCTTCGCACATACTGTTCCTCTTGCCTGAAAAATTCTGTCCCAGACCCCATGTGCATGTCCTTCCTAACTCGAGTTTGTCCTTTTTTTCCTGTAGCTAAAATTGTCCCCATCCAGTGTTCTCCTTACACCTTGTGTTGTTTCTTCACAGGAAAAAAAAAAAAAAGCCATGAGTGTAATAGTGTATCCATGTGATTTTTTTTCTTAATGTTTATCTCCTTTGCTAGTCTGCATGTTTCTTGAGATCAGTGGCCAGATTTTTTAAGTATAATTTAAAAATTATTACATTTTATAATGTAATAAATGATTAACAGTTTTACTGTGTGGCTATGAAAATCAGTTATATACAAAAATAGCCACATGGTGGCACTAAAGAGTTTTAGTCAATTGCTATGGAATTAATGGTCCTCAAATTTTATATTTTAGGTTTAAAAATTTATCATAGACTTGATTGTATATATGTCTATATAGTCAAAAATTTGTTAAAGCTGAGAAAATGTCTTTATAGTTGTGTGGAATATAGAGAGACAAGAATTTGTAAGATATACCAGACTTTCTAATGTTTTTACTTTGCTAGATTAGTTTCAAAAGTACTTTTAAGAGATTCGTGTGGTACATTTAATTTTGAGCAATAATGAATTGTTTTACATATATTTGGTTCCCAAATTAGAAAAATAACAGCTATTTTTGGTATCCTTCTTCTGTCCCAGTAAAGACAGTGTTTATAATAGACATTGTTTGAATGAGTGAATTATTAGTGAATTATTAGTTCTTTTTGTGGCCTTCTGAATATTTTCCCACCCAAGTGTTTGAAACCTCTCTGAAGTGATATTTGAATTAGTCTCCATCAGAAATGACAGTACAATAGTACAACCATATAATAATGCAGTTTTCTTTTCTCTTGAAGCTTCACATGGCAGTGCTAACAGTAAGTATATACGTGAAGACTAAATATCTGACTCTGTATTGACTTTTGGCAAGTGAAGCATTTAGACAGTAATCTTTCTCTTTCTCCCTTTTTGAGATTTATGGCATTTTAACATTTAAAAATTGAATATATCAGTCAGGAGGGGTGGCACACCCCTTTAATCCCAACACTCAAGAAGCAGAGGCAGTCAGATCTCTGTGAGTTCAAAATCAGTTTGGTCTACAGAGTGAGTTCCAGAACAGCCAGAACTACACAGAGAAACCTTGTCTCGAAAAACAAAAACAAACAAGCAAAAAATTGGATATATCAGAGCTTTAATAAGATATTATAAATATTCAGTATATTTCTTTGACATATTATATGAGAGACCATATAGAATATACCATTATTGACACAATTTCATTTTTTTAGTTATGTAACAGATTTAAAGTTTATTGTTTTGAAATTTTTTTGGACTTTTTTTGAAGTTTTATATACCCATGGGTATAAAATGATGGTAGAAAATTGAGATACCATTGATAATATATATTAATTATTTAACTATTTTATAGCTCAGTCTTATCTGTAATTTTACGTACGGATACTTTACATCAATTTTAAGGAACTGGGGGATGGAGAGATGGCTCAGAGGTCAGGAGAGATTGCTCTTCCAGAGGTCTTGAGTTCAATTCCCAGCAACCACATGGTGGCTCACAACCATCTATAAGATCTGGTGCTCTCTTCTGCTGTGCAGGCAAGACACTGTATAGCTTAGTAAATCTTATAAAAAGAAACTTTCTCATATTTAGTGTTCATAGATAGTTCTAAAGGTTCTGTGTTCTTGCTGGGTTTGGTGGCACATGCTTTTAATTCTAGAACTTGGAGGCAGAGGTAGGTAGACCTTTGTGAGTTAGAGGACAGCCAGGGATACACAGAGAAACCCTGTCTTGAAAAAACAAACAAAAGATTCTGTGTTCTTAACAAAATAAGGTTTAATCCTATCTCTAGCTTGAAATATGCCCAGGTAGTACTCAGTTAACAGAGCACAAATTGAACTCTTTACATAGACAGTGTATTCAATGAGCAGTAATCTAGTAAATTTTGGAAATTAAGTGGTCTATATTTTCTCTTAAACAGCTGTACACAAATCCCAAGAAACCTGAGGTAAGATGATAATATATAGATGGTAATGCATGTATCATATATAGGTATGTTTATCTGAGTTGAGGCTGTAGATTGTTGCTAGACAACCACCGGAATAGAGCAGTTTATCATGAACTTTATATGGAACCAGTCTTTTATTATGTAATTTTTTTAAGAAACTGTGTAAGAATGTTAGAAAAAAGAAAAACATCATTGATTAGAGCTGAGGCTTTTCTGTAACATGTCAACATTAATCATAAATGTGCAGTGACCATACTTTATCTATTTTAATTATTTCTTTTTATGATCTTTTGGAAAAATAAAAGATTCAGAATAATTCTGAGCTCTTTACCACCAAAATTCTCCTTGTTGATGCTTTTACAGACTTTGAGAGCATTAGTTCTTTCTTTCTTTCTTTCTTTCTTTCTTTCTTTCTTTCTTTCTTTCTTTCTTTCTTCCTTCCTTCCTTCCTTCCTTTCTTCCTTTAAATTTAATTTTATTTTTTGGTTTTTTTAAGGCCGGGTTTCTCTGTGTAGCCCTGGTTGTCCTGGAACTTGCTCTGTAGACCAGGCTGGCCTCGAACTCACAGAGATCTGCCTGCCACTGCCTCCCAAGTGCTGGGATTAAAGTTGTTCACTTCCTTCACACTGGGCTTGAGAGCATTAGTCTTTACTCCTATCTTTAGATTCTCCAACTTGCTTAGTGATTCCTACACTTCGCTGGCCTGCTGGTATTCAAATCTTTTGTGAAAGCCTCTTTGACTCACTGTAATAACTTCTATCTTTTCTAAAGTTCTTTCCCAGAAGAGCCCCACAGTTTAACCCTCTCAGTTGATTCATATATTTCCTAAGACGATTTGGAGTTCTTGAGGATAAGGGTGTTTGTTGTTTTCTACCTTTCAGAGTGACTAGAACAGCCTTAAACACATGTTACTGAGCCACTTTCATGACTTTTGTACCTGTGACACAGAGATGGAGTGAGAAAGTCCTTTGGTTTTTCATTCTCTTTTGTCTCTCTCCTAGCTTTCTTTTCTTTTTTTTCCCCTTGCTTTGAATTTTCCTTCTCTAAGCCAGTGGGATTTAGTTTAACTGGTGATATTCAAGACTAAATTGTTTTTAAGTCCTTAGTATTTTCTCTTTGCAAGATTACAAATAACCATGTAAGTAAGTGTGTAGCAATTCCTTAATGCCCAAACCGGTCTTAGGTTCTGTTTCCTGAATCTCTCTCCCCAGCCCTCTGTTTTTAGAATTCACTGTGTAGCTGAGGATCACCTTGAACTTTAGATCCTCCTGCCTCCACCAAATGCCCTAGTTGTTTATGTGAGCATGTTGAGATTACAAAGCACCATATGCCTGGTTTTCTCAGTCCTAGGGATGGAACCTGGTTTTTGTGCATGCTTGATAAATCCTCCATCAGCTGAGCTCCATCAGACCCCAAATTTTTTCTCCAAACTCTCTATGACTCAACAAAAATATTTTGAATACTTACCAGTTATATGCTATGGTAGCATTCCCTAAGTACTAGGTTTTCATGGCATACTTCTGATTACTAAAAAATGATAGAATAGTTGAGTCTTTAAAAAAACTGGAGCTGGGCCTTTAATCCCAGCACTTGGGAAGCAGAGGCAGGCAGATCTCTGTGAGTTCAAGGCCAGCCTGGTCTCTAAGAGCTAGTTCCATGACAGGCTCCAAAGCTACAGAGAAACCCTGTCTTGGAAAACAAAAAATAAAAAGTAAAACAAGCAAAAATAAAAATAAAATAAAAAACTTCAAACACTACAGGTTAATTTAACAACAAAACAAAAAAACAACTCAAAACAAAGCAATTGTATTAGTTACTTTTCTGTTGACATGATAAAACATTGTCACCAAGAGAACTTAGAGAAAGTTTATTTGGGCTTACAGTTTCTGTGAAATGAGTTCCTTATGGCAGGGAGGAATAA
Organism: Ondatra zibethicus; assembly: GCA_004026605.1. Taxonomy (NCBI): domain Eukaryota; kingdom Metazoa; phylum Chordata; class Mammalia; order Rodentia; family Cricetidae; genus Ondatra; species Ondatra zibethicus. Next base: position 56,016 of record PVIU01000146.1, read on the forward strand.
CAAGTAACAGTCATGGCAGCAGGAACAGGAAGCTGAGAGCTTACATCTTCAACCACAAACACAAAGCAGAGAGAGCAAACTGGAAGAGGCAGTGAGTTTATAAGCTACCAAAGTCCACCCCCAGTGGTACACTTCCTCCAGCAAGGTTCCTCCTGAAGGTTCCACAATATTTCTAAACAATGCCACCAACTGAGAACCAAGTGTTCAAATACCTAAGATTATAAGGGACATTTCTCATTCAAATCACCATAGCAATGATGATGACAGTATCACTACTACAATAGTTCTACCGTGTTCTTGGCTACTGCCTAACATCAAGGCACTGAGAAAATTGTGTAGCTCTCTGATCTCATTCTCATAAATACTCATGAAACAACATTTTCAGATAAAGTCTCTGGCATTTATTGATACTGTGCCAAAGATTTGAGTCACACCACCGAAAGGATAACCTTCCATAAACAAAATGGCACAAAATAAAACTATTTTTATTTATTTGGAAGAAAAATAGACTTTACACATGGTATTAAAATTAGCAGCACTCCTGAGAAGAATAGATCATAGTGCAATAATTGAACCATAGATTAAATCTAAGTGTGTTTAGTTCAGAAGGTAACAGAATTAGGATCAGTGTACACAATTGTGGTACATTTGCACTTACAGTTTTGTTCTAATTGTTTTCTTTAAAGAGATAATTTAAGCCAGGCAGTGGTGGCACACACCTTTAATTCCAGCCCTCAGGAGGCAAAGGCAGGTGGATCTCTGTGAGTTCGAGGACAGCCTGGTCTACAAGAGCCAGTTCCATTACAGCTAGGACTGTTAGACCAAGAAACCCTGTCTCGAAAAACGAAAACAAAATCAAAACAAAACAAAAAAGAGATAACTTGAGAAAAGTAACTAAAGTAATGTAAAGTGATAATGAGCTTTTTTTTCCACAAGCACAGACTGAGATGTAGGAGAATATTAATAAGGCACATAAGCTAAATAAGTCTTAACTTGTTATAAATCATTAAGAACTATGTTATGAGTTTTGTGAGACTAGCAATCTTACTGTTTCACTGTAGATGGAGGCTGTTTGTTTCCTGGCTGCCCAGACCCGAAATAATCCTACAGAAACTGTATTAATTAGAACACTGCTTGGCCAATAACTTAAGCATATTGTTAACTAGCTCTTATATCTTAAATTAACCCATTTCTGTGATTTTATATTTTGCTATGAGACCCGTGGTTTACTGGTAAGGTTTCCAGGCCTTCTATCTCCTTTGGCAGCTACATGGCAACTCCCTGACTCCGCCTACTTTCTCCTAGCATTTAGTTTCGTTTTTTTCACCTAGTTCTATTCTGCCCTGTCATGGGCCCATGAAGCTTCTTTATTCATTAACCAATAAAAGCAACACATATACAAAAGGACTTCCTACATCATTTCACTGTCAAGACCATTGTGCCTATTGGAGGTGATCAGCACACAATATTAATTGCCAGTTTCAGGAACTGAATAATAGCTGATCCTAAAATATGTGTTTAGAGTTTCTTTATTAGAGCACAGGTATGGTGGCATACCTATGAGGCAGAAGATCATGAATTCCAGGCTAGCTGGGCAACATAGCAATACTCTATGTCAAGAATAGAATAAATCCTTAGAAGATGAAATTCTACTTGAAGATGAACTCTAATTGTGTTCCTTTTTTATACTTAACACTGTCACAGACATAAATGGGACAGACTGAGTTTCTCACCTCTAGAAACTTATATTCTTATGAGGAAGGATAAATAATAAGTAAATAGAAATTAGTCAAAATAGTTTAAGGAAGTAATTCCATGAAGAAAGTTTGAAAAGGTGTTGTGCTGGTCAGTGATGAGGTAAAGATCAGAGAACGAGGGCTTGCATGGCAGTTTTAGACTGGCAGAGCCATAGAAAACATCCCCACTGGACCACTGTTGAAGCTGTTAGTGAATAATCAGGATTCATCCTTTCCAGATCTGTGAAAGGCACCAGTATATGACAGGCAGCACAGCACTACGATTAGCATGCCAGGTTCTGAAGTCAGATTGTGGCTCTACCACACACTAGCTTCATCGATAATGAGAGAAATAGCACCTACATCAGAGTGTTGACAGCATGATCCAGAATATAGACACACTGACACCCTAAGACAGGAAGTGTGTATAGACAGAAAACTATCCTATGTCTGGTGCTTGAGTGACTAAAAGGGGAAATGGCAGAAGAGGCAAGTAGAGGACAGATGAGAAAGCTGAATAGATTTTATATGAAGGACAGTGAGAAGCCAGTGGAGAGGGGGCTGAGGAAAGGAGTTACATGGTCTCATTTGTGCTTGAAAAGTTTATTTTTATTATAGTCCTCAGAATTGAACTCAACCCTGGCTTTTTTTTTTAAACATTATTTTGAGTTGGGTATCTCGATGTGTTATCCTGGTTAGCCTTAAATTGTGATTTCCCTGCCTCAGCATACTGATTAGCTGGGGATGCAAGTATGTGTAATCTATACCTGGCCTAATTTGTACTTTCAAAAACTCTTGGCTAGACAACAGAGAATAAAGATCACACAGATTTGTGATCTTTCCAGTGGATTTGAATGTAGAGTGAGAAGCAGCCTGAGCATGTTTGAAATTATCAAGAATTACACTTTTAAATAATTATTCTTTAAATTTGTATGCATTTGTGTCTACTTGTCTGTATGTGCATCATGTGTGTGCAGTGCCCTTAGATGCCAGCAGTGGGTGTCAGATCCCCGGAACTGGAGTTCCAGGTAGTTTTGAGCCTCCTGATATAGGTGCTGGGAATTGAACCCAACTCCTTTGTAAGAGTAATAAGTGTTTTTAACCTGAGCCTTCTCTCCACCCTTGCGATTAACATCTTTTATAAAGCAGTTGTATATCTCTACAGTAAAACAATCAGTTTAGGAGTCACATAATAAAAAATTACTATTTAAAGGTCCCTTTTATTTACAAAATACATTCTCATAGTATGAAGAGGCTAGAGTTGACTAGAAACGTGGGCAGGCAAGAAGAATAGGCATTGTTTGCTTAACAATTATACTTACCACTGGCTAAGAGGACACTGTGTATCTAGCCCATCCAGAGGGAACCTGTTGCTTTTAGGCACCTGCAGCTATGTCTAATCTGACCCATCTCTTCTATTGTAGTCACAAAGCAGCCTTCTGAGCTTCCTTTGATTTTTTTCAAATAGGCTGACCAGTTATAAAAGCAATTCTCTTTTAAAATTAACTTATTACAATCAGTCTTTTAGGTTCAGGCAATATGAGCCAATTTCCCAGGACCTGCTCACCTGTGATTAACTTGTATGCTAAAGTATAAGATCAGCAGATCTATGAGACCAAATCATAGAGAAAGGTAACAGGAACACTAAAGCTGTTCTTGCTTACTCTAACATCCTCAATTCCACATTGTCAAGGATTTATTCTGAACCAGATGAATGAAGGTCATATTCTGTGTTCTGATTTCGATTTATAATCTATCTGCCTTTAGCACCTTTAGCTCTGTCTACAAACTATAAATTTATCTGAGCAAAACATTTATTTTTAAGCGGAAATCTTTTAAATTAATTTTTATTTTATTTATCCATGCATATGTGTGTGCACACAGGTGTGAGTGGCAACAGCAGGGAGATCAGATGACAACTTTCAGGAGTCAGTTCTTCCGCTGTGGGTCCCTGGGATAAAAATTGTTTCATCAGGCTTGCACTGTAAACACTTTTTAAAAAATTCATTATGCATACAGTGTTCTGTCTGCACGTCTGCCTGCAGGTCAAAAGAGGGCACCAGATCTCATTACAGATGTTGAGAGCCACTACATGGTTGCTGGGAATTGAACTCAGGACCTCTGGAAGAATAGCCAGTGCTCTTAACCTCTGAGCCATATCACCAGCCTGAAAAGAACTAGTTTATTTTCAATAGTATATATTTCTTATGAGGAAATTTGTTCCCTGTATTCTACCAAACCCTTAAGAGCAGATAGCAATAATAGTTTTTAGTGCAGGAAATAAGACTTGCTGCCATAAACCATAGTTCCTTTTCCCATTTTTTAAATTCTTGTTGCCATCACTCCTTCCCTAAATTACCACAGCGACTTTCTAGTTGTTCTTATGACTTCTCTGTCTGTATTCCTTCCCTTTGTCCCTCCTTTCTCTCTCTCTTCCTCCCTCCCTCCCTCCCTTTTTCCTTTCTTCCTTCTCTCCCTCCCTCCCGTCCTCCCTTTCTTTTTCTTTTCTTGAGACATGGTCTCTCTCTGTGTCCCTGGCTGTCTTGGAACATGCTGTGTGAACCAGGCTGGCTCCAAACTCACTGAGATCTGCCTTCCTTTGCCTTCCAAATCCTGGAATTAAAGGCACATGCCACCACAGCTGGTCCGTCCCTGTCTGTCATAACCACTGCTCTTTTGCTGTGAAGCAACACCATGACCAAGGTAACTCTTGTAAGAAAAAAGCATTTAATTGGGGCTTGCTTTACAGTTCCAGAGGTTTAGTCTGCTATCATCATGGTGAGGGGCATGGCAGAATGCAAGGGGGTGCTGGAGCGGTAGTTGATAGTTACATCCTGACCTGTAGGCCAAGAGGGGGTGGGGAGATACAGACAGACACTGGGCCTGGTGACACACTTCCTCCAACAAGGTCACACCTACTAACCTTTCTAGTCCTTTCAAATAGTTCCACTCCCTCACTGGTAACTAAGCATTCAAACACATGAGTCTATGAGGGCCATTCTTATTCAAACCAACACACTGTCTGTATTCTTAAGCCATATAGATGATCAGGTCGTGGGATCACTGATCTGCTTAAACCTTCAATAGACTTTGATGATCTTAGAATAAAATCCAAAATCCTTATTGCTGCCAACAGTTTCACAACCACACCTCTCATTTCCAGCTAGCTGGCTTCTTTTTGGACTCTAAAAAAATACATTCCTTCTCAATTAAGAGTTCTTGCATTACTGCTCTATCTACCCAAGGCACTACCTCACATGTCTGTATATGACTGACATGTCATGAGGTGCATCTCAAAATACCACATCTTCAGGCAAGTCTTCCTTGACCCCTCTGAATCTAGCGCTTCTTTCTCTCTGTTATGTACTTCCTGCCATAGCTTTATATTGTTCATAGCACCTATTTTATCTGAAATTATCTTTTTTGTTTATTAGCTAGAATCTTTGTAGATTTGATGAAAAAAAATCTTTTCTGCCTTGTTCACCTTCTAGCTCAAAGTAGGCATTTGATAAAATATTTGATAAAATATTGAATGATTCCTCAACTGGTAAAATTTAATGGAAATATTTGCTACCTAATTTAATTTTAGCTGAGAGGAGGGAGATTAAGTTATCATTATACCTGGAACCACTACTCCTGGATAAAGTAATGCTGTGAAACAAACATTCAAAGGAAGCATCAATGAAATGTTCCTTTTTATCAGGTAAAAATGTGGTTTTGTTTCAAAATTAACTTCTTTCTCTGTTCTCTTTGTTTTTTCTAGAAAGTAACTGAGATATACCAATTCAAATTCAAATACACAGAAAAGGGAACCACTATGGACTTTGACAGGTAGAATTTAATTGCTTAATGAACTCAAGAAATGTATAGGAGTGAAGTAAAATAAGCTTCTATATGGCTAGAGGAAAGCCTTAAATCTTTTTGTCATTTTCTCATAAGCCCTATAAACCCCACTATTATGAGTAGAAATGATAATAGTTGTTTTAACATCTGAAGTCTGTAGACTAAGCTGGTAGGAGTAGAGGCAATGGTGGATGTCATGGCTCTTAAAATCATGCTAATAAAGGGACTGGAGAAATGGCTCAGTGGTTAAGAAAACACTCTTCCAGAGGACCTGATTTTGATTACAAGCACGTACATCTTGTGGCTTACAACTGTCTATAACTCCAGCTCCAGGGGAGTCATGCCTCTGAGGACACCTGCACTCTTGTGCACATACCCACATGCAGCCACACCTACACATAACTAAAAATGATAATAAATATTGAAAAACAAACAACATATAATTAAAATATATTAATAAGGCTGTCAACATGATGTTAGGTAAAGAACCTATATGACTGTCTCTGGCTATTGTTTCAGTGGCTCTGTTGGTATTAATCTGTTGGTTCTGTTAATCCTTTTCTCCTTAATGTCGGTAGATTAATTTGCCTACATATACAAATATTGTCATCTGGTTTTCCATACACATACCATTTTCTGTGTGTCACTCTTTGGGAAACTCATATGCATTGTGTTTTCCTATCAAGTCTTAAAATCCATGTTTTAGATACAATAACAAGTCAAAGAGCAAAAGCAAGGAAGACCCTTGTGCACATGGAGATGTTAAGGAGCAACATTCTTCTCCCAGAAGCTTTTGACTTCAGATCAGTCAACAGGCATGGTGAACTAAGGACTGCTGATGAAATGTAATAGAAGTAGATGAAATAGATAGTGTAAAAAGACTGATAGAAAAGGGCTTCCAATAAGGGAGATAGATACCCTGAAAGAAACAATTCTGAAGAAAAAATTGGCAAAATTGCTGCTTTTTCTCTAGTTCTCCTGGAGAGCTGAGGGTTTCTCTCCAGTACTGTCGTGGGGTTTCTATTGCTGTGAAGAGACATCATGACCATGGCAGCTCATATAAATGAAACATTTAATTGGGGTGGCTCACTTACAGTTTCAGAAGTTCAGTCCATTATCATCATGATGGGGAACATGGAGGCATGCAGGTAGACTGGTGTTGAGTAGTCCTACATCTTGCAGGCAACAGAAAGACGACTGAGACACTGAGCAGTATACTGAGCATAGGAAACCTCAAAGCTTACCCCCACAGTGACACACTTCCTCCAAAAGGGCCATATCCACTCCAACAAAGCCACACCTCCTAATAGTGCCACTCCCTATGAGCTTATAGGGGCTAATTACATTTGAACTACCACAAATACTCACTTCCTTAATTTTCCTCTCATTTTTGAGACTTGCAGAAAGTACTCAGATATAAGAAGAAAAGTCAGTTCCAGGAAGAAGATTAAAAATATTAGCCACATTTAACTAGTATTTATATACTATTTTCTTGGAGGCATTGTCTCATGTGGCTCAGGCTGATCTTGAATTTAGCATGTGGCAAGGTTTGTTCTACCAAGCCCAGCTGAAAACTGTGCATTTCACACTCTCCCCCACCACAAACAGTTGCCCTTACTCTCCAAAACGCCAATATACATATTTTTAGCAACCAGATTAACCTTTTTTGTTTGTTTTAGAGACACATATGTTGAAAGGCTAACAGTAAAGCAAATGGGTAAATCTTTCCGATATTAAGGAAATGCAAAGTTAATATATAGCATATATTTCGAGAACGATTGCTTAAATGAGGGTCCTGAATATGATCTGATGTTTCCTTGGGCCCCATGAGCTATTATGCTTATATTCCTTCATTCTGACTGATTAAAAATCCTAGTAGACAAAACTTTTAAGTTGTTGGAAATTGATAGAGGAACTAAAATATCTACTTAATATATGTTTATGTTGTGATTTCTCACTTCCTCCAAAAATCGGGGAAAACCTAACAGTTTAATTATTTGGATGATTTTTAATTGCTTAGTGCCAATATGTTCAAGGTACTGCAAATAAATTGCAGTTGTAGCTCATCCTTTAAGGTACTTAAATGTGAGACTAATTGGGAAGAAATCTTTGGAGGGAAATGAAGATTTTGAATTACAAGATAATTAGCCCAACTCTCACTCATTTATTTGTTCAGCAAATATTTACTAGGTAGCTAGAGACCAAACCTAGTGGTGTGGAAATGAAAGAGTTAGCCATTCATAGTCTATATGGGGACAAATAATTCTTTTGAGGGGGAAGGTGGAGAGTATAGGGAAGACTTCCTTGAAGAGATGAGATGGAACATGAGCTAGATAGGTGCAGCAAGGCATCAGAAGAGAAACAGCACAGTACAACTGAAGTGAATAGCATTTGCAAATACATGTGGTCGGAACAAATTGGGGCATAGCTGCAGGGGAGGATAGAGGTGAAAATAATTAGTTGTACATACACCATTTCTTTTATTTGATCGTGTGATGGAGGCAATAGATGAGTTTTAAGCAAGAAGGTGACATGAACAGACTCTCCTATTGGGAGTGTTAATTTATGGAGAACGTCTTGCAGTGTAGACAAAAAGAAATAAGAACAGATACTTTAGCAATCCATGCAAGAATGAGGAGGGGATTTCTTTGAGAGACAATCATATGGTAGATAAGTGTAGCACTAGTGACTGATTTCATGCTTGGAGAGCTGCAGAAATGTCCATAAGCTTATCTCACAAATGGGCTAACTGACCTAGAATAGGTGCAAACGGCTTGACTGAGGTCATTCAGCTGGTTAACAGCGCAACTGATATTAGATGCTAGGTCACCTAATTACAAGACCATTATTCTCATTACTATGAGATGTGGTTATTTGAAAGCCAAAATTTTAAAATGATCATATTTAAAATGCCTTAGGGGTGTTTGTTATTCAGAAATCCTTTGCATGTACATTACAGAAAGTACTATCATTCCGTTAAGTAACCTCTTAAAAATTGTCTACAAAAATGTCCTGATGTTTAATTTATTAGATGACATAGTCAATAGTTGTTTTGGAGTATATTGTAAATATGATATATGATTGAAAGTAACACTTTTCTGTGATTATAGTAGTAGTACAAGCTTTGAAAGTGGGACAAACAGTGAAGATATTAAGAAGGCCTGTTCCCTACTAATCCGTCAATTGTATATACTGATGCAGAACCTTGGACCCCTTCCTGATGATGTTATACTTACCATGAGACTCCATTATTATAATTCAGGTAGGTAAAGACCTTGGGTCAAATTCCTTCTTAAGTGCTTAAGTGATGCTGTCTATAAGTAGAAGGATTTTATAAGCATTCGAAAGATGTATTATATGTGAAGTGTTACTGTCACTTGTTCTATTGAAACAATTTTTTTTGTCCTTTCTGCAGTGACACCATATGATTACCAACCCCCTGGTTTTAAAGAAGGGGGTAACTCACACTTCCTGCTGTTTGATGGGGAGCCTGTGATCCTTCGTATGGGCTCAGTCTCCTCTGGCTTTCACAGCATGAAAGTAAAAGTTACAACCGAGGCCACCAGAGTGCTTGATGGGGAGAACAGTCCCACTCAGGAGAATGGCACTACCGAGATAGCCCATCAGGGTCTTGACTGTGATGAGGAAGAAGAGGACTGCAGCAACCAAGTAAGGCCAAGTTTTAGTGATCCTTCATTGCTTCACTTAAACACAGTTGACATTTTTCAGTGTGTAGTCAGGTCATGTCACAGTAACAGAGTCCAGTGGAGCATGGCGTGTATGAAAACTGAAACAAAACTAGCCTCTGACGTCAAGGACTTTTTAGTTAAAAAAAAAAAAAGTCACCCAGAAGGAAATACATGTTAGATAGATTGTCTAGCAATAAGAAAAAAAATTCCAGTGTGCTTTATCTTTTTAAGGTACCTACATATTTATTTTGTTTTTTTCCCATATTTTGAAAGTAACATATTTTTAGTACTTAAAATATTTTAAGTATCTGGCATGTTCATACTCAGTAAAAGTATACATTAACTCTTGATTACTGTAGTAACTGGACACGAAGGGGTTAGGTAAGAAAATTTTACAGATTAACCTGAATCAGAGAGAAAAAAAAAAAGAATGAAACCAACTTCTATGACAAGCATTGCAGTTTGATCCTTGTGGACAGCTGAGGGGTTGGTGGACTTGGAGCCAGTGTGGCTGATAAAGGCATTGCTTAGAGCACTTGACTTTGTTTCTGTAGAGACTTAAAGATGAGGCCTTGTCCATTGTCTGGATAATAATGTTTGCTTTGTGCTGACATTGTAGTTAAGAGATTCTGAAACAAAATCATTTTCAGGCTGTTTAGTGGGAAGGGATATTATAAAAATAATTCAGGAGGTATTTTAAAATTAAAATAACTTTTTTGGTTTTCTGCCTTAGAATCCTACTTTAAAAAGATGACTATAGGGGCTGTAGAGATGACTTAGGAGTTAAGAACACTTGTCCAGGGGACCCAGCATCCACATGGCAGCTCACAACTGTCTATAACTCCAGTTCCAGGGGATCTGACACCCTGTTCTGGCCTCTGTGGCTACCAGGCATACACATGCTGAACAGACATAAATGCAGGCAAAACACCAATATGTATAATAATAAATAATGACAATTATTATTATTACGGAAATATTTTTGGATGACTACGCTGGGTAGCTTCTAAAAGTATCTTCCAAATATTTAATTCTGTATTGTATTTAGTATATTGAAAGGGAGGTAGTCCTAGTTTCAATTCAATAAATATGACAAATGTAACAAACAATAGGGTTTTTTGTTGTTGTTGTTTGAGACAGGATTTCTCTGTAGCTTTGGAGCCTGTCCTAGAACTTGCTCTGTAGAGCAGGCTGGCCTTGAACTCACAGAGATTCTCCTATCTCTGCCTCCTGAGTCCTGGGATTAAAGGTGTGCACCATCACAGACAGCCTAAACACTAGGGTTTTTGTCTTTTTTTCTTCTTTTTTTTAGGTTTTTCACAGTGTTGGGTATGAAAATAACTAGATTCTGGTACATTTTTTTCTTTTGATTCTATGCCAAGGGATATATAGCTAACATGGAAAAGTTAGTGATAATAATAACAATAGCCACAACAACAATACTAATGGTTAAGAAAAGAATGAGAATGTTTTAGATTTTTATTTTTAAGAAAAAGTTTAGGGCTGAGTGTGATGGCACATGCCTTTAATCCCAATGCTTGGGAAACAGAGGCAGAGGACTCTCTATGAGTTCAAGGCCAGCCTGGTCTACATAGTGAGTTCCATGACAGCCAAGGCTACATAGAGAAACCCTGTCTCAAAAAAAAAAACAAATAAAAAACAAACAAATAAAAAAAACACAAAAGAAAGAGAGAGAAAGAAAGGAAATTTTTTTTCAAGGGACTGAAGAAATGGCTCATGGTTAAGAGCTCATACTGCTCTCACAGAAGACATGAGTTTCATTTCCAGCACCCATGTTTGGTAGTTCACAACCTTCCATAATTTCAACTTCAGGGGCATCTGTCACCTCTAGCCTCCATGGGCACCTGCACTCACATGTACATACCTGTCCATATATGCACATATCCTTTATATGTGTGTGAGTGTGTGAATGTGAATACTTTCTTTATAGGATTCACATAATTAAAAATAAATAAATAAAAGAATAAATAAATAAACTAAAAGGCAGGCATGGTTCTACATGCCTCCAACCACAGGAGCAAAGGCAGGAATAAGAGAAGTTCAGGACCATCCTAAGCTACATAATATGTCTGAGGTCATCCTGGGCTATCTGAGACCATGTTTCAGAAAGTTGCCAAATAAATGTAAGCAGGACAGCCTGACAGGGGAAACTTTATTTACAAAGATCTAGATTTTGTGGTAAACTTGGTTGATGCAGTTTCCTCTCTTAGTGATCTAGTTATTTTAGAGAATTTAGTAGGTTAGGTCCTATTGAGATTTTCCTACTAAGTATTTCTATTGTTTTTCTTCCTAGAAAGTATTCACATTTATACACATATTCACACAAATACGTGGAACATTTACCTTAAAACCAGCAAAAGGTTTTTGAGAAAGTTCTCTCTCTATAGCTCTGATGGTTCTTCTTTGTAATTTCACCCACTATGAGAATGTTAGTCTATGTAAACATATATAGAAGTAATCAAAATCAAGTACTCTGTGATCTCTGTCTTTTACTTGACTGTCAAACATGTGATCTCATTACTGTGCATATTTCTTTCATTTCCAACGGTGTGACCTACTCTCTTGTTTGTTTGGGGTTTTGTTTTTTATTTTTGTTGTTATTGAGACAGAATCTTGCTTGCTATGTAGCTGATTGACCTGGAACTTGCACTACAGACCAGGCTGGCCTAGAACTCATGGAAATCTACCTGCTTTTACCTGTCTAGTGCTGGGATTAAGTGTTTGTCCTATAACACTCAGATTGGCCCTTGTTTTTGTTTATTGAGACAGAATCTGTGTTTCCTAATCTAATCTCAGGTTCCTGACTTCAAATTATCCCTGGGTCTGTGGAGATATGCTTTAGCCTCTCATGTACTGGAACCAGAAATAGGTGTCACTAAGCCTGGCTAGTATTTTACTAGTTTTTCTTCCTTCCTTCCTCTCCCCTCCCTGCCCCTTTTGTTAAGGTCTCTCTCGTCTAGATATTGTAGTCTAGCTGGCCTGGAACTCTTTTTTGTTTGTTTGTTTGTTTTCTGTTTTGTTTTGTTTTCAAGACAGGGTTTCTCTGTAGCTTTGGAGCCTGTCCTGAAACTAGCTCTTGTACACCAGGCTGGCCTCAAACTCACAAAGATCCTCCTGTCTCTGCCTCCTGTGTGCTGGAATTAAAGGCATGTGCCACCACTGCCTGGCAGCCTGGAACTCAAAGATCCACCTGTCTCTGCCTCCTAAGTGCTGAGATTAAAGGTGTGTACTGCATTTATATGCACACTTACTGGTAGACATGCAAGAGTGTCTACAGGGAATATACTATTTTAGTCACTGTTGGCTATGAAGAGACAACATGAAGTGTCTCTGTGACGAGACAGCTTATAAAATAAAGCATTTAATTGGGGGCTTGTGTGCAGTCCCAGAAGGTTAATCCATTATCATCATGACAGGGTGCATTTCAGCATTCAGGCAGATACTGGAACAGTATCTGAGAGCTACATCCTGATCCATAAAGAGAAAGAGACTGAGCCTCGAATGGGCTTTTGAAACCGCAAAGCCTATCCTTAGTGACACACTTCTTCCAACAAGGTCCTACCTCCTAATTGGTCTTATTCTTCTCAAATAATGCCACTCCCTGATGTATAAGCATACAATATATGAGCCTATGGGGGTTCCACCACCACAGAATTGCACATTTTCAACTTTGATAAAAAGCACAAATGTATTATGTTTCTGTAGTTGTTTCTTTCTTTTCTATCAAGTGCTATTAATTTGAGTCCCATTTTTTTTATTATACATGCCCCAAATTAGTATTTTTATCAGTCTTTTCAAAAAGTCATCTTTTGTTTTGTTTTTGAGGCAGTTTTCTCTGTGTAGCCTTGACAATCCCAGAACTCACAGACCAGGCTGACCTCAGGTTCAAAGACTGACCTGTCTCTGCTTCCCTAGTGCTGAGATTAAAGGTGTGTGCCACCACCCACCTGGCTAAAAAGTCGTGTTTTGATTGTGCTATTCACATCTGTTGCTTCTGTTTTCTACTTAGTTCATGGTTTCTTTTATCTTTGTCTTCTCTGACTTCACATTTATCTTTCCATCAATGAACAGACCTTTATATCTACAGGTTATTTGTTTTAGTATATAGCACTGCATACAGATTCCTCATAGTTCCATCCGTATACAGACCTGCATACCTGTCTTAGTCACTGTGAAGAGACACCATGACCAAGGCAACTCTTATAAAAAGAAAGCATTTAATTGGGGGCTTGATTACAGTTTCAGAGGGTCAGTCCATTATTATCTTGACAGGGAATATGGTGGCATGCAGGCAGACACTGGAGCAATAGCTGAGAGCTACATCCTGGTTTGCAAGCAGAGAAGACTCTGGACCTGGTATGGGCTTTTTGAAACCTCAAAGTCCATGTGACCACAGTGACACACTTCCTCCAACAAGGCCACACTACCTAATCCCTCTAATCCTTTCAAATAATGCCACTCCCTGATGACTAAACACACACACACACACACTCAAATCTAGAGTCTCCATATGAGCGAATACATGGCATTTGTTTTTCTGAGTCTGTAATTTGCTTAGCATAAAATACTCCAGTTATATGAGCCAATGGGAGCCATTCTTATTCAAACCACCACAGTACCATAGTACCATCAATGTACACATGCGCATGAATACAGGTGCCCTCAAAGGCTAGACAATGGGTCCCCTTGGAGCTAGAGTTACAGGCAGTTGTGAGCCATCTGACGTGGGTGCTGAGAACTGAATTCAGGTACTCTGGAAGAGCAGTATACAAATAGAATTTCAGCATCTGACCAGACATCATTTTTCTCTCATGCTCTTTATCTGTGGCACTATCGCTCTTCCGAGCATCCTTCCCAAGAACATACTCAACCTTTATTTTCTCCTTGCACCACATATCCTTTTGGATATGTTTCAGTCTGATTATGCTTTGAAATACTTCTCAAGTCTGGCCCCACCACAGCTGTGCTGACTGAACTGTGTGGCATTCTTAGTGACAGATACCTACAGATCCTGATTGGGTCTCTCTTAACATTCAGTATGTCTTTAAGAGGGCCAGAAAATGAAATTAATTAAAATAATTAAAATGGTAATTATCATTTTCACATACTTCAAGTGTAATTTTATGTAGTTTCAGTGGCATAAGGATACAGTGGATGAAAATAGCAGTTGTGAGCAGAGCAGATAGGTGGGGAAGAGGTTGATTTAGGCTCAATAGAACTCTTTAGTTAGTTTTGGTGTTGAGAACTAAATCCAGGCCTTAGGTTTATGTTTTACTACTGAACTTTATCCATAGTCTGAAAAAAAACTTTTTGTTTGTTTGTTGAGACAGGGTTTCTCTGTGTAACAGTTCTGACTGTCCTGTAACTCACTCTGTAGACCAGGCTGATCTTGAACTAACAGAGATCCACCTGCCTCTGCCTCCTGAGTGCTGGGATGAAAGGCATGTGGCACCACAACCCAGCTGAAAGAACTTTTTTAAACAATACAATTAACAACATTAAAGTATTTTAAAAATTCAAATCTTTTAGTTGTTCTACTGTTCTATCAAAACAAATTTTACTTTTGTTTGTCCCATCCTTTCCAATATTTTCCAATGGATAGGCTTATTTGTATATTATTTCAGTCATAGTTTTATTTAGCACTGATGTTATATGTCCTACCCTAGCCTTTATATGTGAAGTTTACTGACTTTGTTGGTTCATTTGAATTTTCTATTATTTCTCATCTTAAAATATTTAGGCTGGCATTCTTGATTGTTGAATGTTTTCCAGTACTGTGTATTTTACAGGCTTGGTTTGCAGGCTGGCATTATTGAGAACTGATGAAACCTTTTAAGAGGTGGAGTCTAGTGAGAGGTCCGTGGGTCATTGAGGCATACCTTTGAAAATTATCCTCTTTTTTGCTTCCTGATGAAGCAAATATCTATCCTGCCACATGCTCCCACTATGATGTACTGCCTTGCCACAGGTTCAAAGTAGGACCAATCAGTCAGGTGCTAGAACCTCCAAAGCTGTGAATCAGAACCAACCATTTCTTAGTGACAGAGAGATAGGTTAATTCCTGATGATGGTATTATAATAGCATTGTAATAAATGCCTTTACAGGTGTGAAAACTCCTTTTCTTGTTTTCTATTAGATACACAGTAGCAGGAATGAAATTTACAGTTAAAATTTTTATAGCTCTTGAATGAATATTATCAAATCACTTTTCAGAAGCTTCTAGTTTTTCTGCCTTCTGAGAATGGCTTTTTGATTACAACTGTTTGATAAATCTGACTGCCTTGTGATTCTGCTTACCTCCATTAATGCATACATAGATACATAGACTTATACACATATACATACACTTGTTTGTTTGTTTGTTTTTCGAGACAGACTTTCTCTGTGAAGCAGTCCTGGCTGACCTGGAACTCACTCTGTAGACCAGACTGGCCTCGAACTCACAGAGATCCGCCTGTCTCTGCCTCCTGAGTGCGGGGATTAAAGGTGTGCACCACCACAGCCCAGCTATATACTTTTGTTCAAGATAGAATATAGATGGTTGTCTCTAGGATGTTACAAAAGAAAATAATGATTCAAGGGGATGGTTGAGCCAAATTGATCTCTGAGATCTTTTCCACAAAGATTTACTGGGGAATATTTTGAATTCCTGTTAAGAATGATGCCTTGGTCAGGCATAGTGGCACATGCCTTTAATCCCAGCACTTGGAAGACCGAGGTAGGTGAATCTCTGAGTTCAAGACCAGCCTGGTCTATATTGCGAGTTCCAGAACAGCCAGAGATATATAGAGAGACCTTGTCTCAAAACAACAACAACAACAAAAACCAAACAAATTGATATCTTGCTGTGAGGAAAACAAAGATATAGAAGATGTAGTTTTTGCTATGAGAACTAACTGAAGAGACAGCACCTATATATTATGAGAATACTGAAGACTGTCTGAATGACAGAAACAATCTTATTATTACTTTCTTTTTTGAGACAGGGTTTCACCATGTAGCTCTAGCTAACCAGGAATTCACTAATAGATCAGACTAGTTTCAAATTACAAGATCTGTCTGCCTCTGCCTCCCAAGTGCTGAAACTAAAAGCATCTCCCAGCATGCCCAGCCTTTTTCTCAGCATCTTAAGGTAGAAGGGTAAATTGAGATTTTTGGTATTTTGATACAGGGTCTCAATGTATAACTCAGGCTAGCCTGGAGGTAACTTTCTATATAGTCCATGTTGACCTTCAACTGGAGTTCCTTCTATTTTAGTTTATCCTAGTGCTGGGATTACAGCCATGTACTACCAGCCCCCCCCTTTTTACTTGCTGCTGGGGATTAAACCCAGGGTATTGCATATGCCAAACATACACCTTATCATTAAGGTTACAACCCACTTATAAATCTTTTTTGAAAAGATTTATCTGTTTTTATTTTGTATATGTGGGCATTTTGCCTGCATGTATGTTTGTATACTACAATATATGTAGCTTACAGAGGCCAGCAGAGTGCATCAGATCTCCTGGAACTGGATTTATAGACTGTTGTGGATCATCATGTGAGTGCTGGGAATCAAACCAGCACTCTGAAAGAATAGCCAGTGCTCTTAATCACCGAGCCACCTCTTCAGCCCCTTTTTTCTTAATGTGTATATTTATGATGTTAATGATTATAGAAATAAAAATTGAGATGTAGAGACCTAATTTTCAGGCAAAATTTTTGACTGGTGAGAGAAAAGGGCTATGAGAAAGGGAGCAATGCTGATTATAGGATATTCAGCTGTCCAGCAACAGAGAAAAGGCACTGTATTTGAGTTGTTAGAATGGTCTTGAATATGATCATTTTCATTAGACATCAGGATGGGCTTTTGAGGAAATCTCTTTCTAAAACTTGAGATATGGCTCAGTGGAAGAGGACTTGCATAGATAGATGCACAAGACCCTGAGTTTGATCTTTAAGCCACACACGCACACACACACACACACACAGAGAGAGAGAGAGAGAGAGAGAGAGAGAGAGAGAGAGAGAGAGAGAGAGAGAGAGAGAGAGAGAGAGAGAGAGATATCTCCACATAATCACTTTCTTTGGTTTAAGGAATTTCCTATGTAAAAGATATATCAGTGATCATTTTGTTAATAGAGACATAACCTGGGCATTATCCTGAATCTATTGGTTTGTTGCTGTTTTTCCTTCTATGATAAGGAGACAAGGAACAGGCATATATATATATGTAGCAAGAGGGGAAAGAGATTCTTGGTGGATTACAGGCTTATGGATTGTGGATTAGGGCTGTGAGAACCTGTGTCTGTTGACCCCAGGAGGACTCCTATTTCTATATCTTTCCTCCATTGAGAATTTCTTTCTCTGTTTTTTGATATTTCTACGGGAGTCCAGAATTGCTTCAGACCTGATTTTGGACTCTATAAGAGGAGTGGAACTTCTGTTCCAATGTGGCATAGGATTTCCATTAGGCATCTGTAATGGGTTGAAAACCAGAGGCAAAATATCAGCTTGACTTGGAGTTGACAGAGTCTAGAAAATGTAGACTAAAGTTTGTTAAATACACACAGACCAAAACTTAACAATAAAATAATAACTAATGACTCTCAAAATGGTAGAAGCCAGCATTTGGTACAATCTTTTCATAGATCTTTCAGTTCTCTTCGTGCAGCCCACATAGGATCAGGCAAGACTTTGTTTTTATTCTCTAAAAGAGCTTGTTGGGTTTTCCTAGATTGATAGTATATTGTAGAGTGTGACAAGCATGGTTTGTCTTCAAACAAAAAGTGGTGGTTAAGAAGGGCCTTCTGGGTCTGGACTTAGCGGTTAAGAGCACGGGCTGCTATGTCAGAGGCTCAGGGTCCAATTCCCAGCACCCATATGGCAGCACATGGCTGTGTGTAACTTCAGTTACAGGGGATCTGACACCCTCATACAGACCCCATGCAGGCAAAACACCAATGCACATAAAATAAAAATAAATAAAATTATTAAAAATTTAAAAAGGAGGGCCTTCTGTACAGCTTCTAGAAAGGGTTTAGTTTTAGGCAGTTGTTTTTGGTGGCTCATAGTCTCAAGAAGGCAATAGGTGATAGCTTAATTCAGGGTTCCTGAGTTTTATGGAATAGTGTTTCTAAAGACTGTCTTGTTTTTGCTTTTTTGTCTTGTTTTTTGAGACAGGGTTTCTCTGTGCATCTTTGGAGTCTGTCCTGGAACTCACTCTGTAGACCAGGCTGGCCTCGAACTCATAGAGATCCACCTGCTTCTGCTTCCCAGGTGCTGGGATTAGAGGACTGAGCCACCACCGCCCAGCTTCTAAAGACTGTTTTAAGTTATGGTTGACATTTTTCACTTTTCCCAAGCACTGGGAATACCAGGCAGAATGCAACTTATAATTAATCCCAAATGTTGTAGAAAAGTTACATTGACACTAAAAGTAGGCCCATCATCACTTAGGAGGGATATTGATAGCCTAAATAGAAGAATAATTTAAGAGGCATTTGATATTGCTATAGCCTTTTCTATTCTAGTAAGGAAAGCTTATATCCATGCTGTAAAAATATCCGTAGACACTAAAAAGTGTCCAGCTTAGGAGGCATTTGAGTAAAATGTAATTGCCAGTTTCCCCTTATTAGGTACCTAGGTATTGGACAGGTGTTAGAAGTTGTAGAGGTGCTAAGTGGTTTGAGCCTTATTTTATATGCAAATTTGATAGCTATAAACACTTTTTAAGTAATTTCAGAAGTGCTTTTTCTATAGAGGTAGCTTTTTGTTAGGTCCCTGGGGGCATGCCTTCTCTGGTGAGTGGCTTTATTCAAGTATCTGCCTCTACAATCACCCTTTTGTCCATCTGTGAAATAGCTTGCTTATTGATAGATAATCCCCCACTTATTCCATTTTTATACACCTGATCAAGAAGCATTCAGCATTTTGATTAGGTCAGGAGAATCTGGCACTAAGACTATTAGTTTATGTAGTTTTGTGAGATCCTATGTTGTGAGCTTCGGTTTTGCTACATTCTTTGCAATCCTATCTGTCATATGCTATTATTTTGGCTTGCTAAAAATGCATCCTGTTCATGTTCCTTGTAATAAGTTATTTAATTTGTTTAGAGAGTTGAACTGCTGGAGAACCATTAATATTCTCTTTCAGAAGCCCGTGGACTTGCAGTACTAGAAATGCTTACATCAAGTCTGTGTAGCTACTTAAGATCCTTTATTGGCCTATTTGTATGACCTGAGAAGGGCAATGGAGCTCTGCTTTGGGGGCCAGAGCATAAGGAGAAAGGGCACTTGTTTCTATGGTATCATGGCAGCCAACTACTGCACCATTGCTTAACCAACTCTATAAAACTGCTGCCTTCGGTAAACAGTCAGCCTCAACACTAATCAGAAGCATACCTTTCAAGTAGGATTGGCTGGGAAAGATTTGTCTAATGATCTCTATATATTTATAATCTAGAGGAATCAAAGTTGGGAGCAGGGTAGTTGAATTTTAAGGTATTTATTTATTTGTTTGTTTGTTTGTTTCTGATACAGGGTTTCTCTGTAGCTTTGGAGCCTGTCCTGGAACTAGCTCTTGTAGACCAGGCTGGCCTCGAACTCACAGAGATCCACCTGCCTCTGCCTCCCGAGTGCTGGGATTAAAGGCGTGTGCCACCACTTCTCGGTTTGAATTTCAAGGTTTTTTTTTGTTTTGTTTTAAAGATTTATTTATTTATTATGTGTACAGCATTCCTTCCATGGGTGCCTGCACACCAGAAGGGGGTGTCAGGTCTCATTATAGATAGCTGTGAGCCACCATGTGGTTGCTGGGAATTGAACTCAGGACCTCTGGAAGAGCAGTCAGTGCTCTTAACCACTGAGCCATCTCTCCAGCCCGAATTTCAAGTTTTAACACACATGCAGGGCTTGATATGTTGTCAGTCTTCTGGTAAGTTAGTGGTGCCCTTGATTTCTGAAACTCTCTAAACTGGGCAAAGTTTCTGAACTTCATATCTTATCTCAAAGTTAATTTGTAAGCCTTTTAAACTGAAGTAGTTGTAGCTACTTCTCTTAAATAGCTTGACTATCACGGGGCCACTAGATCTAGTTGTTTAGAGGAATAGGCCACTGTTCTTGGGATATGTCCTCATTTGTAGGCTAAAATCCCTAAAGCCAAACCTAGCATTTCATACATAGATGACATGAAAGGTCGTTAGGTATTTGGAGACCTAACATGGAGGTGTATAACTTAGTCTGGTCTTCAGTTGGCCAAATGCCCTCTGACACTCTTTAGTCTAGCAGAGAGGTCTTCTTTACTCTCCTCCCTTTAGAGCTTCTTACAAGAGGATATAATTTAGGGCCCATATTCAGCAGAAATCTTTCAAGCCTAGAAACCCTCAAAGATAGCTCTTAGAATTGGGTTTAGACTACAAGATATTAGCCTGCTTTCCATTGGGGCCTAGTGTGCAG
This sequence comes from Ondatra zibethicus, assembly GCA_004026605.1. Taxonomy (NCBI): domain Eukaryota; kingdom Metazoa; phylum Chordata; class Mammalia; order Rodentia; family Cricetidae; genus Ondatra; species Ondatra zibethicus. The sequence continues at coordinate 76,744 of PVIU01000146.1, forward strand.
ACTTCTAGGGTGAGAATCCTACATGTTGGATTCTAAAAGGTAATCAGCAAGGAAATTAAAAGTCATTATGGTGCCCTGATATAAGGGCTTATACCTGCAATACTAGCACTTGGCAGGCTGAGAAAGAAGCAGGTTTGAGGCCAGCCTGATCTACACAGCAAGTTCAGGCCAGCCATTGCTAGAGTGACTCTGCCTGTCTTTGTCTGTCTGTCTGTCTCTCTCTCTCTCTCTCTCTCATACACACACACACCTTACAACAGTCACACACATGAAGGAGAAGAAAAATAAAAAGTAATTATAGTACAGTAGTCTGAATCTTAGTGGTAGTATCAATAAGTCATTATCACTATATTATAACAGGATTCATTTTAAAGTTGTAATGTCATTAGGTCTTGGGTAAGGCATTACCAAATGGGTGGATGGTCCCTAAATTCCTAAGGCATCAAATCCAGGTATACTGGATAGTTTCTTGAATTTTGGAGTTCCTCCATTTAAAAATAAAGATAAACCATGTATCTGAGTAAAATAGTATGTAAAGTAATATGTGGTTTAATTTAAAATAGTAAAATATTCAGCTGGTATTCGAATAAAGTCTAGAATTCTGGGACTATAAGATAGATGGGGAACAACAACTTCACTTATATCTCTAAGATCCTGTCATAGTGACGTTTTCCAAAGGACTTCTTAATGGAAATTGGCATGGCTTGAATAAACTAGTGGCCAAGAATTTTTGTAGTAGGGTCTGTATTCCATGAAGGACTTTGGATTTAAGGGGCACTATCTTTTCTAAGAGTATTGGACCCAAAGTTTTAATTAGATATGACCGGGGGACAGTTAATAGCATGCCCTGGGGTTATGGTATCCCAGAGAATGGATTATGCTAAGTCAAGTACTCCTTGAAAGATACTAAGAGGAGAACTTTTTCTCTTTAAAAAGGACTAGCCAACGAACACCCTGCTCTAGGGGCACCTCCAAATGTGGCTTTCAGTTAATGAACTGCTTCTTCCTCGTTTAGTCAGTAGATCCCTTCCTAACAGAGGGATGGTGTGTTCCAGGACTCAAAGTACATAAAGATATTGACTTGGAATCTAGGCATGGTGGCACATACCTGTAATCCCAGCTGTGAGGCTTAATCAGGAGGATCAAGAGTTCAAGGCTAGTCTCCAATATATAATGTGGTGGCAGTGGCAGTTCTGAATATCAATTTCAAAAAGGCCAGTGAAAAAATGAACAGATTCAGTATCAACAGAGTCAGGTGCTTTTACCTATCATATGGAAAAACCTCAATAAATAAATAAACAAACAAATAAATGTTTTTTTTTAAAAAAAATAGCCAGACATGGTGACACATGCCTTTAATTTCAGCCCTTCGGAGGCAGAGGTAGGCAAATCTCTGAGGTCAAGGCTGGCCTGGTCTATAGAATGAGTTCCAGGACAGCCAGGAAGGGATACACAGAGAAATCCTGTCAAGAAAAGCCAGAAAAAAATAGAACTGGATTTTCATCCCTTTTGTATATAATCTCTTAGGCCTTGTAATAAGTTGGTTTCATTATGCACTTCTTTATACCCTTGGCAAAATACAGGTAAAAAAATGTTCTATTTGTTCCCTGTGGGCATCACAACCGTGGTCCCATTTAGGGTTTTTGTCTGTGTCTTAGTTACTGTTCTATTGCTGTGAAGAGACACCATGACCAAGGCAGCTTATAAAAGAAAACATTTAACTATGGTCTTGCTTACAGTGTCATAGGGTTAGTCTATTTCCATTATGTTGGGAAACATTAGGCAGGCAAGCAGGCAAGGTGCGGGAGCAAAGAGCTAATTGTAGATGGAAGTTTCTGTCCTGCCTGCTCCCGCAGCCATTCAGTCCCAAAGAAACACACAGAAGCTTATATTAATTATAAACTGTTTGGCCTATTAGCTCAGGCTTATGAAACACACAGAAACTTATATTAATTATAAACTGTCTGGCCTATTAGTTCAGGCTTATGAAACACACAGAAACTTATATTAATTATAAACTGTCTGGCCTATTAGTTCAGGCTTATGAAACACACAGAAGCTTATATTAATTATAAACTGTCTAGCCTATTAGCTCAGGCTTATTATTAACTATATCTTACAACTTAAATTAACCCATAATTCTTAACTATGTTTAGCCATGTGGCTTGGTACCCTTTCTAAGTGCATCATTTTCATCTTGCTTCTTCTGCATCTGGGTGGCGACTATAGATTGATCCTTTCCTCTTCCCAGAATTCTCCTAGTCTGGTCACCATGCTTATACTTCCTGCCTGGCTACTGGCCCATCAGCGTTTTATTAAACTAATACAAGTGACAAATCTTTACAGGGTACAAGAGCACTATCCCATAGCACTTCCTCTTGTTTTCTTTTCAAAACAAGGACTCTGAATCTATTTTTCTTTCTTTAGCTTTTTTCCTGACCATTATCAATAACAACTTGTAACCAACGTTCTAAACAAAGACAAACATCCATAATTCATTGGGGGGGGTGTGGGTGTAGTTTTCTAGGCTACTTGCTGATGATTGGGGGTGCTGATAATCTTATGGGGATCTAAAGAAAATTTAAGATTATGATCAAGTCCTGACTGGAGTATTCTGTGAACCTGGATCATCTTGGCCAGCAGTCTTGAGGCTGTTCTGGGTGTGGAACTCAAAGAAAACTGCAGCAGAGATGTTGGATCATCTGTGCCATCTGTTCCTGCTGGAGATTTTCCAGTGGGTCTTCCTTGATCAAAACTGATTTTTCTTTTTTTTAAAGATTTATTTATTTATTATATATACAGTATTCTCAGTATTCTGTCTGCATATACGCCTGTGGGCCAGAAGAGGGCACCAGATGGTTGTGAGCCACCATGTGGTTGCCGGGAATTGAACTCAGGACCTTTGGAAGAACAGGCAATGCTCTTAACCACTGAGCCATCTCTCTAGCCCCAAACCTGATTTTTCTTAACCAAGAGTGAACCCATAGCCTCTCATTTCCTATGGAAACAAAAGCAAAACCTGTTCTCCAAAGTAACATATCTTTACTTAAAATTTGAAATCAGGGCATTTTCAAAATATATATGTTGGATTAATCTAGTGGCATTTATGATCAAATGTCTTCTAGCAGCTGTTGCTCCTTCCTCAGCAGTTATACAATTCAAAGACAACACAAACACATACAGTATCCAGATTCTCTGTGTATTTTCCATCTTTATGTGGCTTTAATTTTTTTACTCTATTTCTTATATTTTTATTTTTAATTTTTGGCTTTTGAGACAGGGCTTCTCTGTGTATCTTTGGCTGCCCTGGAACTTATTCTGTAGACCAGGCTGCCCTTTCACTCACAGAGATCCACCTGCCTTTATTTTCCAAGTGCTGTGATTAAAGGTGTGTGCCACCAAACTCAACTGCTCTCTTTTTTCTTTTTTACTGTCTGTCTTTAGACTTTCTCTATCCTTTTTCTTTTCTCTCCTAAGCCTACATATATTTTTAAACAGACTGTAAACTGTTTAGAGGTTTTTTTCATCTGAATCTGTCTTTACTGTATATCTCTCTTTTTCTGACCATGTGAGTCTTTAATTTGCTAAGCAATATGGCTAGGATTAACATTGAGGTTTTGGCACCTGGATCCACTCCACTCCTTGGCTTTCTGAGGGTCTAGCTTCATGGCAGAGATACTGGAAGGAGCCACATTTTTTTATTATAAATCAGTGAAGTTTTTAGGTCCATGCCACCTCCAAGAAGCATGCCGGTATCTGTTCATAAACACCATTTAAGTGTTTGGTGGCAGGACCTCTTAAAAGAGTCAAGAAGCCTCTCATAAAGAAGACACACTTGTCTCTAGCAAACAGCCCACATAGAAAATGCTGCTACTAAGAAGCCGAGCTTACCCCTGCTCTCTTGTGTCTAGAGTTCCTTCCCAAGCTCTCTCAGGTCTTATGTGGATGTAGTTTCCCCACATTGGGTGCCATTTGTAGTTAGAAGTTTCTGTCCCTCCTGGTCCTGCAGCCTTTCAGCCCCAAAGAAACACATGAGACTTATATTAAATAAAAGCTGTTTGACCTATTAGCTCAGGCTTATTATTAACTAGCTCTTACAACTTAAATTAACCCATAATTCTTATCTATGCTTATCCATGTGGCTTGGTACCTTTTCTCTTTCTTCTTCAGCATTTTCATCTTGCTTCCTCTGCATCTGGATGGCTACTGCAGACTGAACCTTTCCTCTTCCAAGAATTCTCCTAGTTTGGCTGTCCTGCTTAAACATCCTGTCTGGCTACTGCCCAATAGCATTTTATTAAACCAATACAAGTGACAAATCTTTACAGGGTACAAGAGCATTATCCCACAACAGCTAATAGCTTACATATTATCTGCAAGCACATAGTAGAAAGAGAGTGAGACTGGGCCTCACCTAGGCTTTTGGAACCTCAAAACCCACCCCCAATGACACATCTCTTCCAACAAGGCCACACCTCTGAATCATTTCTAAACAGTTCCACTAACAGGAGATCTAGCACTCAAACGTATGAGCCTATGGAGACCATCCTCATTCAAACCTCCACAGTCTGGATGGCATATCCTACATTATGTACACTATGACCTAGATAAGTAAGGACAAATTCATCTGCTATCTCTTTAGCCTCAACAGTATAATGATTATCTAAGCTATTCTATTATTAGCCAGGCAGTGGTGGTGCACGTCTTTAATCCCAGCACTTGGGAGGCAGAGGCAGGTGGATCTCTGTGAGTTCAAGGCCAACCTGGTCTACAGATGGAGTTCCAGGACATCCATGGCTACACAGAGAAACCCTGTCTCGAAAAAAACAAAAAAAGGTTATTCTATTATTAATAAAAACTTTATTATTAATAAAACCTGATTGATCAAGAAACAGTGGAGAAGTGACAAATGACCTCCTCTCTCTCTCCTTCCTTCATCCAAACAGTCCATCAATCTTTCTAACCCCACTCTACTTCTTCCTCTGTTTCTCTATATTTTCTGGGTCCTCCAAAACCTCTATGGCTGATTCTGGTTAGCTAGTAGCTTGTTGACAGATGTTTCTCTCCTTCCTGGTCCTGTAGCTGTTCAGTCCCAAAGAAACACACAGAGGTCTACATTAATTATAAAATGGTTAGCCTATTAGCTCTGGCTTCTTATTAACTCTTACATCTTAAATTAGCCCATAATTCTTGTCTGTGCTAGCCATGTGGCTTGGTACCTTTTATCAGTGAGGCATTCTCATCTTGCTTCCTCTGTGTCTGGGTGACAACTGCAGACTGCATCTTTCCTCTTCCCAGAATCCTTCTGTTCTGGTTGTCCCGCCTATACTTCCTGCCTGGCTTCTGGCCAATCAGTGTTTTATTAAAGCAATATAACTGACAAATCTTTACAGGGTACAAGAGCATTGTCTCACAGCACTTCCCCCTCTCCTTTTTTTTCAAAACAAGAACTCTGAGTCCAATTTCCTTTGTTTAGCTTTTTTCCTGACCATTATCCATAACAACTTGTAACCAACATTCTAAACAAAGACAAAAATCCATAATCCATTTTTTGGGAATGTGGGTGTAGTTTTCTAGGCTACTTGCTGCTTATTAGGGACACTGATAATCTTATGGGTACCTAAAGAAAATTTAAGATTATGATCAAGTCCTGACTGGAATATTCTGTGAGGCTTGATCATCTCAGCTAGCAGTTTTGAGGCTGTTCTGGATGTAGAACTCGGATATCTGGGCCATCTGCTCCTATCAGAGATTTCTCAGGGGGGTCTTTCTTGATCAAACCTGATTTTTCTTAACTCAGAATGAATCCACAGCTGCTCGTTTTCTGTGGAAACAAAAGCAAAACCTCTTATTCAAAGTAACATATCTTTTGACTTAAAATTTGAAGTCAAGGCATTTTCAAAATATGTGTTGGATTAATCCAGCAGCATTTATAATCAAATGCCTTCTAGCAGCTATTGCTCCTTCCTCAGCAGTCATACAATTCAAAGACAACACAAACACATACAGTATCCAGATTCTCTGTATATTTTGCATCTTTATGTGGCTTTAATTTTTTTAGTCTATTTCTTTTATTTTTATTTTTTGATTTTTTTTTGAGACAGGGTTTCTCTGTGTATGTTTGGCTGTCCTGGAAATCACTCTGTAGACCAGGCTGTCCTTGAACTCACAGATATCTGCCTGACTCTTCCTCCCAAGTGCTGGGATTAAAGGTGTGTGCCGCCACACCCAACTTCTCTCTTTCTTTTCTTTTCTTTTTTTTTTTTTAAAGGACTTTATCCTTTTTCTTTTCTTTCCCAGGACTACATCTATTTTTAAACACACTGCACACCATTTAGATTTTTTTTTTGTCTGAATCTGCCTTTACTGTATATCTCCTTTTCTGACTACAAGTCTTTAATTTGCTAAGCGATATGGCTAGGATTAAAGCCATGGCTTTGACGGCTGGATCTACCCCATTCCTTAGCTTTCTGAGCGTTTAGCTTCATGGCAGAGGTACTGGTGGGAGCCATGTTTATTGCCACAACTCTGTGGAGTTTCAAGGTCCCTGCCACCACCAAGAAGCATGCTGTCAGCCATTCATAAACTAATGCCGCAAAACAATCCCACACCAGTTTGGAAATTATTATTAAAAGAGGTTATTTATTGGAGGGGAAAAAGCTTACAGATCAATGTCCCAAACCACAATCCTCTCACCGCAAACAGGAAACAGAGAGTCTAGCAGTCTGAACGGGAGCCGGAAGCAAGAGAGGGAGCGGAGGGCTGCTGCCGCTTTTTTAAAATGAAAGAGACCACGCCCCAGTGGGCTGGTATCTCAGCAGCTATTGACTGAAAGAGCAAAAGGAGCTCCCGCAGCAATAAACACCATTTAAGTGCTTTGTGGTAGAGCCTCTTAAAAGGGCTGCAAGGTTTTTGCAGCTAAAGCTGAGTCAGGAAGCCTCTCTTAAATGAGACGCACTTGCCTTAGCAAACAGAGCCCACCTGAGAAAGTGCTGCTACCAAGAAGCTGTGCTTAACTCTGTTGTTAAAATTACTTTCCACGATCTCTCAGGTTTTATGTGGATGTAGTTGTCTATGATTCAAGGTAAACTTTATTGGCAGCCTTGGGAGTGTGAAAGTGTGATCTGAATATCCCACAACATCACAATTATTTTAGTCTTTATAGCTATTATGAAGTAATGAACCAAAACTGTCATTACACATGCTAGGGGAAGAAATAGGAGAAACTGTGAATTTTATTAATTCATCCTGGAACTTACTGGAATCGTGAAAGCTTGGCAAAGTTTTCTTTTCATGTCCTAAATCTGAAATAGAGAAGAAGACATATACTCTAATAAAAGCTACCCCACCTTTCCAAGTAGATCTATCCCTTAATGAGAAAATTCTAATAGTTGATTCCAGCTTTGTCCAAGAGTTCCGTAGAAGTAAGGGCTAGCTTCTTGAGGAGTCCAGCAAGGCAGAAATGGACCAGTGCCACATGGAAGTAGTGGTAATAGAGAGAACACTATGGGGGGCAAGATGTCAGGAGATCCTGAATCCAGCCATGGGCACAGGGTATAGAGTGTGTCATATAGAATATAATATCTGTCTCTTCTGAAAGAAGTTTTTAAAATGGCAATTGTGAGCTATGTAGATGCTATAGTTTTTTTAAATTTTTGGATCTTGGATGACTGAACATAAAAGTCTGTATGTACAGGTTTCCCATTTTTCTTGTCTCTTACAGCAGCAGTTCAGGGGAAAATGTCATCAGAATATAGAGAGGTATTAAGAGGCCACCTTTTCTTGCCATTAAGACCATATTGAGCCACATGTGGTGGTATATACCTTTAATCTCAACATTTGGAAGACAGGAACAGAAGGATCTCTGTGAACTTGAGGCCAGCTTAGTTTGCGTATTGAATTCCAGATCAGCCAGGGTTACATAGTGAAACTATATCTAAAAAAACACATTTTGCAAGCAGTATTGCAAAAGTAAGTTATCTTCTTTTTCTTTATCTTTTGGAATATTTTCAGAGCCTCTATACCTAGGACTCCTATAAATGTAATGGTATAAAGCCCAGAAATGATACTCCTCCCACATACTTACAAGCTATGTTCATAGATCTGTCCCAATTGGACAAGAGTAGCCTGAGACAGTACAGGCTGGATTTCTAAAGAATCTATACTGGTTCTTTATTTAGTTTTAAGGAAATCTAACAGGTATTGAGTGCATATATGTTATGTGTATCCATATGTGCATGGATATCTTAGGGCTTCAGCTGTTATGAAACACCATGACTAACAGCAACTTGGGGAGGAAAGGGTTTATTTGCTTTTCACTTCCACATTGCTGTTCATTATCAAAGGAAGTCAGGACAGGAACTCAAAACAGAACAGAAACCTGGAGGCTGCAGCTGGTGCAGAGGCCCTGGAGGAATGGTGTTTTACTGGCTTGCTCCTCATGGCTTACTTAGCCTGCTTTCTTATAGAACTGTGGGCCACCAGCCCATAAATCACTAATTAAGAAAATTCCCTACAGGCTTGCCTACAGCAGATCTTATGAAGGCAGTGAGGCTCTATCCCCTCTAATGACTCTAGCCTGTATCAAGTTGACCTAAAAACTAGGCAGCAGAGTGAATATTTGTATGTGTTGATGTGTGTGTGCCCAGAATTGGTGTCTTCCTTGGTTGCTCTCCATTTTATTGACTGAGCAGGATTTCTCAGTTGCACTCAGATTGCCAACCAACTAGTTTAGCTAGGTGGCTCAGGAGATTCATGGTCTGCCTTCTGGGAACTGGGATTGCAGATGGGCCACATTCCTAGCTTTTACATGTGTTTCGGGTCCACACTTCAGTCCTCACACTTGTGCGGAAAACAATTTATTCACTGAGTCTTCTTCCCAGTCCACAGATAATGAGTCTTGGTTGTGACCCTAGCCTTATAGGCTGAGCCAGCTCTCTGGCCCAACAGATGTTAATTTTTGTGCCAGTTCTCATCAAAACCTAAATCACAGTCCAATTTATATACAAGGTTAGAACAGCAAATGAGGTGTTTGAGGTGGTAGGTGGCTTTCTAGAGAGAGGATGCAGGTGTAGCTGAGATAGTAGTACCATGTTCAATAAGATTGGCCTAGCTCTGAAAGGACTCACTTGGGCCATCAGAGTAGATCAAGAGAGTTTCCCCAAAAAACAAAGTACAGAGGGTAGGTGCACAGACAGGTTTGTCTAATGGGTTTCAAGACAGATGGGAGCAGTGTGGAAAAAAGGAAAGGGGAAGAAAAGAAAAGGAAAAATAAACCACACTAAATAAACAACAACAAAACACGACAGAAGAGTTGAACCTGTCAGATGACATACTAACCACTTGGTGATTTTCAACTAGGAGGGCTGACCCTGTGGAGGTCTTCTTATGGGAGCAGCATCTTAAATAAGGGCTAAGAGGAATAGATGAAAGAAACTTAAACCCTGATGCAGTTGGAATCTAGAAACTTCAACAGGTCCCAGTAATGGCATATTCCACTGCCCAACTGCCACTTACAAGTACGGGGAAGAGTAAAGAAGAGGGAATTTCTGCCTGCAAGGGATGGAAGAACTGACAGGATCGGTGACTCCCAGAGACAACATACTGGTTATGGTCACTCTGGAGAAGGGAAGATGCAGGCAGCTGCTCAGTTGTTGGTGGAAATCATGTTTTGGGGCTCCAAATTGAACAACTCTTGCATACCCTCATACTTCCCTGTAGGGCTCATAGGATCATATTGGACAAAAGGGAACTTTGATCCAACAATTACAGAAATGACTGTGGTGGTGAGAGTACATTGTCATGGAAAAGTTTTAATAGAAAGCAAAGGGGGTGAGGGAATAAGAAACAGCTTTGTTTGTCTGAGATTCAAGCTGTCTGCTAACAAAGAAAAAAATAGATTTTGTTAGGCGGTATGGTAGTCTACTTTGTTAGGTAGATCATGAAGATGGTGGGTTTTTAAATTTAATTTTCTTTTTCTTTTCTTTTTTTCTTTCTTGAGACAGGGTTTTTTCTGTGTAACAGCCCTAGCTGTCCTGGAACTAGCTTTGTAGATCAGGCTGGCCTCGAATTCACAGAGATCCACCTGCCTCTGCCTCTTGAGTGCTGGGATTAAAGTTGTGCACCACCAGTGCCCAGCTAGAGGGTAGTATTTTTAAGGAATCTCAACTTCTTGCTTTAAAGAGATTTTCATATAAGAGACAGTTCTGTGGCAATGTCATTGGAGATATTCTTATCCTGTGCCTGTTTTTCTTTTTTGTTAGTTGTGTCTCTTGTGACAAAAGAGAAAATGACAGGCACATCTTGGTGGGTCACACATTTATACATTAAAGGCATGAGATTTCTGCTACATGTGCAGCAGTTAATTTTCCTGTGAGCAGTGTTTAAGGCATGTGTTTTGTTGTGTTTTCATTTTACTTTGCCTCAGTGTTTTTTGCTTTCTTTCTGATATATTTGAATATTTAAGAGTATGTTGGTTGCAAATTTGGGCAACACAAACTGTCTTTGATGGGGAGAAAAGAAGAGAGTTGGGTGGGAAGGGAAGCAGAGGGTCGATAGCTCTGAGAAGATTTTAGGAAAGGGGAGTATAGTCAAAACTCATTGTATGAAATTCTCAATGAACTAATTTTTAAAAAGGAGTATGTTGATTACTTGCTTTTGTTTGTTTGTTTGTTTTGCAGTACTGGGAATTGAACCCAGGGACTTCGGCGTGCTGGGCAAGTATTATATCTACTATTGAACAATATTTCCAGCCTTGTTTGTCTGTATTTTAATTTTTTATATTTATTTGGTGTGTGTGTGTGTGTGTGTGTGTGTGTGTGTGTGTGTGTGTTGAAAGCTCAGAGAACAACTTACAGGAGTCAGTTCTTTCCTTCTACCATGTGTGTTTCAGGGATCAAATTTAGGTCATCAAAATTTAAGGCAAGCACCTTTACCTGCTGAGCCATCACTCCAACCCAATTTATTTTTTATATAAGACTAGATGACACTCAGTATTTAGGCCAAGCTGGCCTAGAACTTACGGTGTAGCCTAAGATGCCTTCAAACTCATAATCCTTTGTTCTTCAGCCTCTCAGTGCTAGGATTACGGACACATGGGGCCATTTCCTCATTGGAGTTAATCACCACATATTTTTTAATGTCTCAAATTTTATTCTGTTTTGTTTTGTTTTTTTGAGACAGGGTTTCTCTGTGGCTTTGGAGCCTGTCTTGGAACTAGCTGTTGTAGACCAGGCTGGTCTCGAACTCACAGAGATCCACCTGCCTCTGCCTCCCGAGTGCTGGGATTAAAGGCGTGCGCCACCACTGCCTGGCTCAAATTTTATTCTTTATTGGTTTCTAATATCATTCAGTTGTAGTTAGAGAACTGCTTTATTTCTATTTTTAAAATTTTATCCAAGTTTGTTTTAAAAAATTATCAAGCTTACAGTTGATGCCGGAAGATGTCTTATATTATGATATTGAGGGTTTTCTCTTCAGTTGCTTAGTCATCCTACTCATTACTGAAACTGGAGTATTGAGGAATATGATTATTATTATTGTTCAGTTGCCTGTTTCCCCTTTATTTGTATAAGTTTTGCTTCCTTGCAACTTTTTATTCTTTTATTGGGCATGTTATTTGTTATTGGATTGACCCTTTTATTATCATAAAATTCCCTTCATTATCTCCAGTAACAGCCTCTGCTTATCAATAGTTTAATCTAGTTGCATTTAATGCTAACATTAATACAGCTGTAGTTATAGTTGCTGATTTAATTTTTCCTGTGTGTTTTAATACCTTTTGCTCATTTATTTTTTCTCTATTTTTCTTTGCATGAAGTGAACATTTAAATTTATTTTATGATTATTAATATATTCTGGGTTATTTTAATGAATGCATTAGTATTATACATACTAACATGCAGAAAATATGTAAAATACATACACACACATATAAATATATATGTATATATATATCCCAATTTATCATTGTCAGCTTCAACTACATACTAGTTTAATTCCAGTGAGATATTTCAGTGTTACCCTTACATAGGCCCACTACTCTTCTTCTTTTGTGGTATCATTGTTTTATGTATATTAGACTGGTTAAAGTTAAAAGTACAACCATTGTTACAATTATTACTTTGCTACCTGTAGCCATAGCCATTTTCCTAGCTAAGTGCAACTTTTGCCCCAGTGCCTCTTTTTTCTTTAATGTCTGTGTCTGTGTGTATGTATATGTACGATGTGTGCATGTGTGTGTGTGCAGGTTCGTGTGTGCCGTGGCACTGTGTGGAGGTCAAGGACAGTTTTGGATGTCAATCCCTTCTTTTACTTGATTTAAGGTGAGGTCTCTTGTCATTTGATGCTGTGTATACCAGGCCAGTGGTTCACAAACTTCTGGGAATTCTGTCTCCTCCCAAGCACTGTAGAAGCTCTGGGATAGCAGGTTTGGGGCTTCCATTTCCAGCTTTATATGGGTTCTGGGGATTAGAACACAAGCCCTCATGCTTACACAATAGGCATTTTGCCTTCTGAGCCATCTTCCCAGCCCCCAGTATCTCTTTTTCTCATTAGTTAATTTTAATTAGCATACAAAATAACAGGTTTTGCTGTGACATTTTTATAAATGTCTATCATTGTGCTTTGCTCATATTCCCCCCTCTTGCCCTCCTTGCCTCCTCTTAGTCTTTCTGCTAGGCTCTCTCTTCCAAAATAGTCACTTTCTGCTTTTCTGTCATGTGTGCTCTGCATTTGAGGAAAAAAAAATACAAAACAAGTGATATTTACCCTTTGTGAGACAAGTTTATTTAACATGATGATTTCCTTTCCCTCCCTCCCTCCCTCCCTCCATCCCTCCCTCCCTCCCTTCTTCCCTTCCTTCCTTCCTTCCTTCTTTTTTTTTTTTTTCAAGATAGGATTTCCCTGTGTAGCCCTGGCTGTTATGGAACTTGCTCTGTAGATCAAACTCACAGAGATCCGCCTGCCTCTGCCTCCCAAGTACTGGGATTAAATGCGTGCGCCACCACAGCCTGGCTGATGATTTCCTTTTCTTATTGACTCCTTGTGTTGTACAGGCAAAAAGAATATATTTATTTGTGTTGGAGATGAAACTTTATATCATATGCACATTATTTTATATAATTTCTTTTAATAGGTGAAAGAAAATTATACATTTATACTGCTTTTGAAAATTGAATTTAAGGGCAGTTTTAGCAGTACTGTTTTCTTTAGATTATTTGAAATAACTGGGACTCTTATTTTCAGCTTAAGAATTTTTTTATAGTACAGTCATACATATTGCTGGAATATGGGCATACATTCTGAGGAAACTCTTGTTAGGTGATTTCACTATTGTATGAATATCAGAACGTACTTCAGCAAACCTAGATGAGATAGCCTACAACATAGTTTAACAATATGGTGCAACCTATTATCACAGACTGCAAACCTGGAAAGGATGTTACTCTACTAATTGGTGTAGGCAGTGATAGCACAGTAGTGAGTATTTATGTATCTCAACATAGAAAAGTTACAGTAAAAATATGGTATGGCAGATTTTAGAATGGTGTGCTTCCATAGGGCACTTAAAGAAGCTTGCCAGGCTGCAAGTTGCTGTCAGTGAGTCAGACCTGAGTGGTGAGTGACTAACAGCCCCCATTACTTCACCCTACTGCAAACTATTGATTGGCATTCTACACTTAGACTACACTAATTTTTTATTTTTTCTTCTTTTGATGGTCAGTTAATTTGCTTTAACATTTTAGCTTTATAAACTTTAAAAAACATTTTGACTTATTTACAGTAATGCTCAGTTTACTGTACACATTTATATAGCCATAATAGTGTTTCTTTCTATATATTTCAAAAACTTTTCTATTAAAATTTGTTTTTATTATTTTATTTTGGAAACTTGTTTATGAAAACAAAAACACAAACTTATACATGAGCCTAGGGACTATACCAGATCAGAATAATCGGTATCATTATTTTCTCACTCCACGCCTTGCCCATCATCTCACTCTATCGCCTCTACTGGGTCTTCAGGGTCAGCAGTTCTCTGGGAGCTGCTCGCTCCTGTGACAGCATTGCCTTTTCTGGGATCCCTCCTAAAAGACCTTCTGAGGGTTTTCTTGAGGATGTATCTTTGTTTTTGTTTTTCATGACAGGGCTGTGTGTAGCCCTGGTTGTCCTGGAACTCACTCTGTAGATCAGGTTGGCCTCAAACTCAGAGATCCTCCTGCCTCTGTCTCCTGAGTCCTGGATTAAGATGTGGGCCACCACTGCTCAGCTCAGAATGTACCATTTTAAAAACTATGACCAATTTTCTTTTTATTTATTTCCCTATAGATTTGCTTGTATGCACCACAAATATTCCTCATTATTGATGAAAACCTTTCAGTTTTGTTATCTAGGTTTTTAAGTTCTTGTTTTGGCTTTTAAGCTTTTAAATGAACTTGTCAAAGTCTGCAAAAGCTTCTGCTAAACTATTCATTATTCATTGTCTGGTGGTTCTTTTTCATCTGCAATTTTCTCTATTCTTCGTCCATGCCTTCGTCTTAGGCATGTTACAACTCTAATCTGATGGAGCACCAAAATAGATATAGTTTGTCATTCATTTTCCAAACTTTTTTCTTAATTTCAGAATTTATATTACTCTATCTACAGGTTTGCTAATTGTTTTCTTCACTAGTTCAGATCTGCTACTGAACCTCTCTAATGATTTTTTTATTTCCCTTATCTCCAGAATTACCATTTGGTTAGTAATTTCTATCTTTTTATTGATATTATCTATTTAATGTAATGCTTTTGTATTTCACTTCCTTTTATAATCATAGTTTCCTTTAGTTCTTTGAACGTATTTTTTTATTTTATGTGCTTTGGTGTTTTGCCATGGATGTTGGGTCTCCTGGAACTGTTGTTACAGATAGTTGTGAGTTGCCATGGTGTGCTGTGGACCGACCTTTAAAAGAGCAATCAGTGCTCTTAACCACTGAACCATATTTCCAGCCCCCTTGATCATATTTATAATGGTCATCTTGAAGTCTGCATTTTAGACATCTGGTCACTTGGACACCTTGCCAGTTCAGGTCATGTTTCTTTTTTCTTTTCTTTTTTTTTTTTTTTTTTTTTTTTGCATGTTCCACAGCTTTTTGTTTGAAATTTGACCTTTTAGATAAAGTAGCAACTCAAGTTCTGGTCTTTTCCCTATTCCTTAAGGTTAATTATTGCTGTTTATTTATTTAATGACTGGCTAGATTATTACAGTTAAATTGACTTTTCATCTGCAGTACTATTTCTGATTTTGCTCTTCAGGGATTCTGCCATGGGTTTGTCCATAGCCACACTGGTGATAGTAGGCTGTTCTGTTGTGGTGGTGGTGATTTACCATTGACTGGCCTGGAACTTCTTGTGAAAACCAAGCTGGTCTCAAATTCAGAAATCCACCAATTTTTGCCCCTCAAGCACTGGGATTTAAAGGTGTACTGGGATAAGAATAATTTAATATGACTTTCCTCTGTCTCTTTACAAGACCACAATCAGAATTTAAAATTGCTAGTGACTGATAGACTGTTTTCAACAGTGCGCTGCTCCCTACCCCAGTCACAAGTTGTTAGGCTAGTTCAGTCACGCTTGAACTCATTTGAAGAGATGTGTCTGGGGTTTTATGTTTGGAAATTGTTCTGACCCCAGAAAAAAATGACCTGTTTTCTGATTCTTTCCCAAGAAAGAATCATCTTACAGTGTCTTCTACCTTTATCTACAGTAAACCAGCCAATCTCTTTTCAGCTGTTACTTAACTTCCTGAAAACAGTCTCTGATTCACAGCCTTGGGTCTAGTGGTGAGGACAATACCATGTTTCTCTGAGTAACAGTGATGCTTCAGAAGCTATATTGGTTTAGTATTTATCACTGTGGCAACGTTTCAAATGGAGACAACTTAAGGGAGGTAAGGTTTATTTTGGCTTGAAGTGTCCAGGGATGTAGTCTGTGATGGTACAGGATGCTCTGCAGCTCCTCACATCTTGATGGATCAAGATGCTGGGCGGTGGTGGCGCACGCCTTTAATCCCAGCACTCGGGAGGCAGAGGCAGGCGGATCTCTGTGAGTTCGAGGCCAGCCTGGTCTACAGAGGTAGTTCCAGGACAGGCTCCAAAGCTACAGAGAAACCCTGTCTCCAAAAAAACAAAACAAAACAAGAAAAGGAAGCAGAAAGACTTGGAAGGAGGGCCAGGCTGTAACTCTCAGCAGCCCATTCCTGTGACTCGCCTTCTAGTGCCAGAGCCCAGAACCTCCTAAAACAAGACCATCTAGGGACCAGCTGTTCAAACATATGAACCTGTGTGGGCATTTCACATTTATACCAGAACAGTGCTAGGTGGAGTGGGGGCAGTAGACTCAGGTCTTCCTTACTTGCCTATCATATCATGGAGGCACTCACTGTCTTACAGGCCAAGGCAAAAGAGGGGCTGCAGAATTTCAGTGATGCAGTACACAGAGCTCATCCATGTGGGTTGGGTGAAAGAAGGATGCCTCCATATGACTGTACTCTCTTGGATCTTATGGCCAGCAGTACGTATTTGAGAATAAAATAAATGTTGATGTTTCCTGGGTATGATGATAGCCCTCAGTGTTAGAGTTTGGCAGCAAGAGCCTCTGTTCTTGGTTGCGCTAGTCTGTGATGGAATAGAGCAGAATAAAGTCTCATTGAACTGAGATGGTGGGGAAATGGTCTTAGTTCAAATATCTTAGATTTTTGTTATTCTTAGCAATTTCTAGTAGCTATTCTTGAATAAAGACCTCTTCATTTGTTGTATGTACTTAGGGTGCTTCAAGAGAGTTTATTTTTTCGCCGGGCGGTGGTAGCACACGCCTTTAATCTCAGCCCTCGGGAGGCAGAGGCAGGTGGATCTCTGTGAGTTCGAGGCCAGCCTGGTTTACAAGAGCTAGTTCCAGGACAGACTCGAAAGCTACAGAGAAACCCTGTCTTGAAAAACTAAAAAAGAGAGAGAGAGACTTTATTTATTTACACAGGGTCTCTCTATGAAGCCTAAACTGGCATTAAATATGTGATTCTCATGTAGAGCTCAATAAAAATCAATAAAAAATATGTGATTCGCTTGCCTCAGGACTAGGATGACATGCACGTGCCTCCAAGTATGACTGAGACTTTAATTTCTTAAAAACAGTGTTATTTCAGCTTTGCCAGAGCAGTCTATGGAGTTCCTTACATGGATACTCAAGAAGCTGACCTCTTATACAATATTTTGCAAAAGAAAACTGTAGAGATAGAAAATTGATTTGAAAGCTGAATCTGAGGCTTAAGAACAAAAGAGTTGGTTAATAGAACTGACTTTGGTTGTTAATGTGTATGCATTTATCAAAATTCACAGATGGTTTTTATTTTATGCAGATTAGACCTCAATAAGATAAATGAAAAGAAAGCGATTATAAGTATGATCACAGATTTAAAGAAAAGCATGATATAATGAGGAAAGAAAATATGAAAGTGTTTGTTTTTAAGGAGAGAAGCACAAAGTGAACCACAGATCTGAAAAATACCATATTTGCAACTTGAAAACGTCACTGGATAGGTTTAGCAGATAAGAGGCCATAATAGGTCAGTGAATTTGAATTATACAGCAAGAGAAACTTAGTTGACACATACTGAAGAAAACAAAACAAAAGCCCAAAATAATCGTGTCTTAGTGCTTTGTGAGGCGACATCAAGCATTTATGAACATGTACTTACTACATGATGCAGCAGGTTTTTACTCTTGGTATTTAGCAAAGGAAATGAAAGCACATAATCACATAAAGGCTTTTATGTGCACGTTCATTACAAGTCTATTTATAATAACTTCAAACTGGAATCAACCCAAATGTCATTAGTACATCAAAGAATAAGCAAATTTTGATGTCTTTGGAAAATGAATTATTACTTGCAATAAAAAACAACTGATACAGGCCAGTTTTTATGAATTTTATACATTTGTCAAACAAAAGAACACATTTATTTAACTTAAAAGAAGTAAACTCTCACTAGCTAAGTGGTGCACTCCTTTAATCCTAGCACTTGGGAGGCAGAAGCAGGCAGCTCTCTGACTTTAAGACAAGCCTGGTCTACATAATGAGTTCAAGGATGAGCCAGAGCTAAATAGTGAGACCTTGTTTAAAATATGTGTATAAATAAAGCAAACTGATTTATAATAAGAGGGAGCAAATTCATATTTTCTGGGCTGGTTGATGAGAATGACATAAGAGAACATTTTTAGAATGATGAATGTTCTATTCCTTCATTGTGCTATGATTATCATTTATCGAAACAGAAAAATATATACACTTAAAATAGATGCATTTTATTGTGCACTTCGTTGTGGTTTTCCTCATGACCATGAAATTTGTTTTGAGACAGGGTCTTACTGTGTAGCTCTGGCTGGTCTGGAACTCTCTGTGTACACTAGATTGACCTTGGATTCACAGATCCACCTGCCTACAGCTGAATGTGAAAAAGGAGTGATTCGGGGCTGGTGAGATGGCTCAGTGGTTAAGAGCACTGACTGCTCTTCCAGAGGTCCTGAGTTCAATTCCCAGCAACCACATGGTGGCTCACAGCCATCTGTAATGAGATCTGGTGCCCCCTTCTGGTGTGCAGGTGTACATGGAAGGAATGTTGTATACATAATAAATAAATAAATAATAAAAAAAAGAAAAAGGAGTGATTCATAGTATTTTTATTTTAAAAAATTGCTTTATTATTTATGTGTTGTGTTGAGAGCATATGCACATGTGTGTGGTACCTGAAGAGGCAGGAAGAGGCTATCTGGCCCTCTGGAACTGGAATAACAGGCAGTTATAAGCCAACTGCTATGAATGCTGGGAACTGAATCTGGGTCCTCTGGAAGAGCAACAAATGACCTTAACCCCTAATTCATAGTATTATGATTAAAGTTCTATTTATAACTGTTCTAAATTAGGAATAACCTGAATGTCCCTCAGGGAAGGATTGATTCAATAAATTTTGCTAGAGCAATAAAATAATGGCTTCAGTCTATTGATGTTTGTGTTTGCACATCTGACAAACTCTTGCTTGTAACTACTGTGTTAGACAGTATGCATATGAAAACTCCCATCATCATAGAAGGTTCTGGTACACAATGCTGGTCAAATTCTCCCTTAGCTAGTCGCAAACATCAGTTTCATCTTTGATCAGCATCTAAGGTTTTCTGCCTGGTGCTGTTCTCATCCTAAAACCATCCTTTACCAGCTTTCAGGGAATTCTTTGCCAATATTGAGTATCTTGTTTCTTGTTCTTGGATTTGTCCCACATTTTTGTGGTGCATATTTTCTCGTTACCTACTTAAAGATAACTGAACAGAGCACAGGGCCTCTGGAAGGGCAACCAGTGCTCTTAGCTGCTGAAGCATCTCTCCAGCCCAGCTATTGTCTTCTTGTGCTTTCTGTCCTTTTAAGTTTTTGCCTTTGGAATTTATCACATTCTGGTGAAGTTTTTCTGTTTTGTTTTATTTTGTTTTGTTTTTCAAGACAAGGTTTCTCTGTTTTACCCTGGATGTCCTGGAACTCACTTTGTAGACCAGGATGGCCTTGAACTCATGGAGATTTTCCTACCTTTGCCTCTGGAATGCTGGGAGTGTGCCACCACTGCCTGGCTCTAGTGAGGTTTGTAAAGGAAATGGCAATTCATCATTTCTGTCCAGAAAATACTTCAAGAAATAGTTAGAGAACATAGTAGTAGAAGATTTTTATGTATTTTTATCTGAAGAATGAATAAATATATAAATGTGTTTTATACCGGATTTAAGAATTGCCAAAGATTAAATAAAATTTTATATTAAAAGACTTCAAAATAGTGTAAAAATACTACAAATATATTTAGAGAATAAGTCTGAATGACCTGAAGAGAAACTATTAATACATTGTGTTACATTTGGAAATAAGTATCTCAGCTTGGTAGAAGGCCACTGGATATAAACTAGATTATCTTGAAACTTTGAGCTTGGTGTTGGTGGCGGCGCATGCATTTAATCCCAGCACTCAGGAGGCAGAGACAGGCGGATCTCTGTGAGTTCGAGGCCAGCCTGGTCTACAGAGCGAGTTTCAGAATAAACTCCAAAGATACACAGAGAAACCCTGTCTCAGAAAAACAAAACAAACAATCAAACAAAAACTTTGGCTTTAAATGTTTTCTCACTCCTTCAGAATTTTCTGAGAGCTTATCAGAACAACTCTAAGCTTAATTTTAGAAAAAAATTGTAAAAATAATTTCCTATTGATTTATAAGGACAGAGAAGTCAAATTCTTCCATTTGCTTTTGTATCATAAACCTGAAATTATTCAAAAGTTAGACTTTGAAATTCTCAGAGAAGAGGAATGTAAGGGAAATTTGAAGACGCTGATCTAAAATGCAGTAAGTAAAACAAGAAATGTAGCCTTCAGCCAGCCCTGGTTACTCCTAGTTGTCGTCCTGTTTCTTTCCCTGCCTTGCAGATTCCTTCTAAGATGGCTCCTCCTCACCAGTTCTTCCATGCAGAAAATGAGCTGCTTCTTGCATCTCCACTTTTGTAGCCATTCTCTTCAAACTAAAACAATTTTTTAATTAAAAAGTAACATAATCTTTGCTCCTGTTCCATTCTTCTGGAACTACTGTATGATATTGAAATATCCCTTCTTATTTCTGGAATATATAGGCTTCTCGTTTGCTTTTCATTTGTCTGACTTTGCATGCATTTCTCTTTTGCTTCTGTTCTTCTCCCACCTCCATCTGAGGGAGTGCTTGATTTACCAGATTGAAGTGGGTCACTTTGTCCCAAATGTCCATTTCTGAATCTTTAAGCTGCTATTCAGCATTTCTCCCTGTATGTCCCACTACTGCGTCAAATTCAGTATGCACGTCAGTTTTTTCACTACCACCCATCCCCTTCCACACCCAGAACACATTTTTTTGCCCAATATCCCTGGCTGTCAGTATCACCTTCATCTCAGTGTCCCAAATTTCCCCCCAAGCCTTCAGTTTCCAGTGTGATCTTACTGAAAAAATGTGAGTCAAAACATTCATCTACTCACGTGTGAATTGTTTCCTTTGCCTCCAGACCCTTTACAGCTTCCTCACCACCACCTGATCTGCTTTAACTTAACTATAACTTTGATCATATCACTTCTCTAATCAACAAGGTCTTATGGCTCCCATTTCCTACTACATCAAGTCTAAACACCTCTACCCAGCTTTCAGGCTGCTCCTAATCTGGTTCCACCCTACCTGTTTTCTTTTTCCCTATTGCCCAACATGTTCTCCTTCCTGGAGTCAGGTTGGTTTCTTACTGCCATGAGAAAATAGTCAAGCCCATTTATGCTTCCTTATTTTAACAAATGTATTTTATCTTGTCCAAATGCCCTTTTTACCACATATACAAACTATTTCCACCTTGCATGATAATTCCTTAAGGTCTTGTATCTACTTCTCTGTTTTCTGTTGTTTTTAACCCATTTTAATTGGACTTTCATCTCCACAGCTCCATTTTCTAGTCCACAATTCTTTTCATTTTCCTATCGTTATTCACTTCTTGTCCTAGTTTCATTTCTTTTGCTGTGATAAAATACCCTGACAGAAAACAGCTGAGGGGAGAAACCAGTTACATACAGGCCACAGTCTGTCATTGTGGGGAAGTCACGGCAGCAGGAGTTTGAAACAGCATCACATCCACAATCTCGAGCAGAGAGAAAATGAATGCATATATGTTCCCTCGCTTGGTGCTCAACTTGATTTCTCCACTCTTAATAGAATTCAGGAACCCCTGCCTAGGAAATAGCACTAACCGCAGTGGACTGGAGCCTCCCCTACCAATTAACTTAAACATTCACACTGCCCAAGTCAATGATGACAATCCGAGACTGCTTTCCCAGGTGATTCCAGGTTCTATCAAGTTGACAATTGAAGATAACCATCACACTTCTTCAGTCTTTTGATTTCCAGTAAGTAATACCATCTTTCATCTAGTTACTTCAGTCAAAGCCCTGGGAGCCATCCTGCTAACTCATAACACACATCCAGTTCATCAGGAAATCCACTGAGCTTTCCATTCAAGATATATTTTAAATCAAACCAATTCTAACTACTACCACTCAAGCAAATAATACATAGCACCTCTGTAATGATCTCTCTGCCTTTATTTTTTTGCCCTTGCATGGTTTAGTTGACCTAAAACATCCAGAATTGTCTTTTAAAGATGTCTATGGTCTTAAAAGACATTTCTGATAGGCTCCGGTCCAGACTATAACTCTACATCCTTCAAAATTCTTCTCATTGTCTCCAATTTGTTTGGCATTATGCTTTTTTGTTTGTTTGTTCGTTTTTGTTTTTTGAGACAGGGTTTCTCTGGGTAACCATCCTGAAACTCACTCTGTACACCAGGTTGACCTTGAACTCACAGAGATCCACCTGCTCTTGAGTACTAGGATTAAAGGCGTGCATCACCACTG
This sequence comes from Ondatra zibethicus, assembly GCA_004026605.1. NCBI lineage: Eukaryota > Metazoa > Chordata > Mammalia > Rodentia > Cricetidae > Ondatra > Ondatra zibethicus. The sequence goes on from PVIU01000146.1 coordinate 99,220, forward strand.
CCCTACTAGCATTGTACCTTCTGACACATCACTTATGCATGTACTTATCACAGAGCAGTCAGTAGCTAGGTTAGAAAAGAATAAGTGTCTTCATTTTCCAAAATATTTGTCAAAAAATGTGTGGAGCAGAAAAACAAGTCCTTTTCCTAAAAATATTTTCCTCAAAAAGTCAACATTTTTCTGTTTACTTTTATTTTGAAATACTGTCATATTTATAGAGAAACTGCAAGTTCAGCCCAAATCAGGTTTTTGTTTTCATTTTTCTTGAACAATTTGCCTTATCACCCCTGAAAACTTAAGCAATTCCCAGAAAATAGGACCATTCTCCTACATAGTCTCAACAGAACCATCAAAGCTAGAAATAAACTTCTATAAATTATTTTTATTTGACCCAAGTTTTTCCAATTATCCTAATGTTCTTTATTGCAAAAGGATTCATGCCAGACTCCTTTAGTTCATTTAGTTGTTAAATTTCTTAAGCATCCTTTAGTTTGGAACAGGTCTTCAGTCTTTCCTTGACCATCCTGATACTGGTGTGCTTTAACAGAACAGACTTTTTTTTTTTTTTTTAAACTTTTAGACTTGTAATGTCCTCTTGGGCTTTCTTTTTCTGTCTTCTGATTAGTTTTGCTCTGAAGTCTGTTGTGGCTGCTTATTTCTTGGTTCTGCTTGCTTGAAGTACCTCTTCCATCATTTCACCCAAACATGGTATCTATCTTTGATTGTGAGGTATGTTTCTTTCTTTTTTTTTTAAGATTTATTTATTTATTTTGTTTATAGTGTTCTGTCTGCATGTATGCCTACAGGCCAGAAAAGGGCACCAGATTTCATTACAGATGGTTGTGAGCCACCATGTGGTTGCTGGGAATTGAACCCAGGACCTCTGGAAGAGCAATCAGTGCTCCTAACCTCTGAGCCATCTCTCCAGCCCCAACAGAACAGACTTAACTATTCATTCATTATGCATTCAGCTGGTGTTTCCTCAGGTTTAGTTCCAGGGTATGTGTGTTTTTTAAGTATCCCAGAAGTAGTGTTGAATAATCACTATTTCCTTCAAGTGGCAAGTGATTTTGATTTGTCCCATTGTTAATGTGTTTACTTTGGTAATTTGATTAAGGTAGTATCTGCCAGGCTTCTCTATAACAAAGTCAGTCTTTTTTGTTTTTTAATTTTTTGCAAGTGATCAGTATAGGAAAGTATTCTGAAACTCTGTACATTATCTCTGTGTTCATCAAACTTCTCATTTATTCATTTATATCAGTATGAATTCATGAGTCTTTATTTTATCCACTGCTGACTATTTTGATGCTCAGATCATGTCTGAGATTTTGTTAGTGATTGATTATCCCACCAGGAAGGCTGTGAGTGTTCCCCTAATTTTTTTTTTTTAGTACTTCCTTACATCAGGCTTAACAAGCTGTCCCAGATTTATAGTTTACCTATTCCAGTCCCATAATCAGCCACTTCTCTGAAACCTCTGGGTTTGTAGTGGTTTCTTTTAGTAGCAAAGATGTGGGCTTTCTCAGTTGACAGATATTGAGAATACATGTCAGTGCACAAGTGCATGAGCACAAACACACACCCACACCTATGTTTATGTATCTGCATAGAAGTCCATGATTTCACACTGCCAATTCAGTGTGAAAGATCTATAAAGATCATTCTGGCTTTCTCACTTTTCATATTTGTAATTTTTTCCATCAGTGAGGGCTTGGGCTTCTATCAATCCATAACATGTTTAGTTAGTGCCCTGGGATGTAACCAAGTTCCTATCCTCATTTTTCATACACACTCACATATACCTATATTACTCCCTCCTACCCCAGAACTCTTGACTCTCCATGCAAACTGCCTCCTCACCCCACTTGATCTTTGATACTTTACATTAAGCCTTTTTTTTATGTAGATGAATTCTACAAAGGATGTTCTGACACCCAACTGTTGGTCACCTTGTTTGTGACACCCTCCTTATCCTATTAAAGCTCTGACTCTTTACACCAATCTTGTCTTCCTTGTGAATCCTCTATATATTGCTTAGGCTCCATTCTCTTCATGCAGTTGCCTACCTTGCTTAGATACACATCTGCTTCAGAATTGAGCTGATAAAGATTAGAAAGAGGAAGACAAATTAAGGTCAATGTTTTATTTAGAAATTATATCTTTGCTATGTTGAGAAGGCTATACCATTTCTGTTCCCTTTACCTTAAAATTTTTTCTGTACTTACCAACAATCTGTCTGAAATACCATACTAGTCAGTAAAAAGTCAAGCCATTGAAAGAACAGCTAACTAGAATAAATGTAGGGGCAAAGCAGCCAAATAAAAGGCTCTTTTGTATTTTTTTCGTCTTCTGTTCAAATGTTGTATTACAACAGTCTCAGCATTACTATTGAGGGGTAATGATTAGTTATGTTTATGAACCGCAAATCTTGAAGATCTACTGCCTTAAGCTTTTGGAATACAATTCATTTTATCTTTCAAGACTGAGAAATGCAAATATTTTACATAATAACATTACCATCATTCAGTATACCACAAGATTTTACAAAGCAATGCCTATGTTGAATTGATTGTCCCTTGGAACATTAAAATTAAAGTATCTGCAAGATAACCCTGATAACCTTACCATAGAAATAAATGAGGAGGATTCAGTGTCCTGAAGTCAAAGACATTAAACTCTTAGACATTACAGTTAGCCCAGGAAACAGCTAACACCCTTAAGTTTGCCTCCAAATATTTTAAGTATATAAGCCAACCATTCCAAGAAGCTTTCTCATTCCTATACTTACTCCAAGGTTTCCTTGTGTGAATCATAAATTAGTCTTTACTCTAAGTCTGAATAATGATAAGAATTTTGTTGAGCCAAACTCCTACTGCATTGCTTGGAAACCCTAAATCAGTGATTCTTAATCTGTGGGTTTCGACCCCTTTGGACCATTGGAAAACACACACACACACATATATATACGTATATATGTATATATATGTTATAATCCATAACAGTAGCAAAATTATAGTTATGAAGTAGCAACAAAATAATTTTATGGTTGGGGTCACCACAAACATGAGGAACTGTATTAAAGGGCCACAGCATTAAGAAGGTCGAGAACCACTGCCCTAAATGCTGTGGAAGTGTTGTCTTGGCTACACCTTTCTCCTTTATGGACTCAACATTCCCCACATGTATGAAGAAGGAAAACTGGCTCTGTGATTTTTTTTTTCTCCAACCAGGTGGCTCATATTAGCTGGGCAGTCCACTTATGAGGGCCTTAAAAGATTGCTTGGTGGGTATTTGAGCACATTCTACAAAACTGCTGATGACCTCATGTACCAAAGAAACCAGGTCTCACATTGTGGACTAAGCCTAAATATTATAACTTTATATTTATGTAGAGTCTGTTTTCCGAGGAACTCCAACCTCTTTACAGACATTATGTCATTAATCCTCAAAGCATCCCTGGTTGCAACATGGCAAATATGAGTCTCTTTCCTTTTTTTTTTTTTTTCTGTGTGGAAACTTGCAAGTCAGTTATGGAACCCAGCTCCCAGATTCTTACTCTATATCCTATACCATGAAAAGGGCCAGAGGACTAACTTTTCACAACGTCCCTTGCTTCTTGGTGGAATTTAAAAGGATGTCTCGGTTTGTATGCTGTCTGGTATTCGGTGTCTCCAGTTTCAGTTCTCTCAGAATTTTCTTCATTGTGGATTCAGCATGCTCAAGCATGTGTAGTTTACCTCCACCGTTGTAATATGGGGAGAGTAGAAGTTTGCAGCTGGGATTTAAAATAGAAACTTTATAATAGGATATGGACTTTCACTTGCCACTCAGAGATCCCTTACACTTCTCATCCCCCAAATAAATAAAAATAAAATAAATAAAAGTTGATTTTAAGTCACCATCCCAACTCAGAGCGTATTTCATTTTATAGTCGTCTTATGTTCAACAAAATCAGATAATGTTCAACTAGATGCAACTAATCTGTATTGAATGTTCAACATATACTAGCCTTTATGTCAAACATTTGCAAACGTAAGATCTTATTTTACATATGTAATATTGCATGAGAACTTTTTAAGTCCTACATGTGTGAAAATCTCACCTAGATTCACGCGGGAGTGGTACATGCATTTAATTCCCGCACTCAGAAGGCAAAGGCAGGTGGATCTTACAAGTTTGAGGCCACCCTGGTCTATGAAGTGAGTTCCAGGACAGCTGGGGCTACATAGAGAAACCCTGTCTCCAAAAATAAAAACAAAAACAAAAACAAAATCACCTAGAGTAAAGCAATCAAAACTGAGGGCCATCAAGATGGCTCAGCAGGTGAAGGCATGCTACCAAGTTAACTCAATTCCTGGAGCCCACCTGGTGAAAGAATAGCACTGACATGGGCTGGAGAGATGGCTCAGAAGTTAGGAGCACTGATTGTTCTTCTGGAGGTCCTGAGTTCAATTCCCAACAACCACATGGTGGCTCACAACCACCTGTAATGAAATCTGGTGCCCTCTTCTGGCCTGTAGGCATACATGCAGACAGAACACTAAACAAAATAAATAAATTAATTAAAAAAAAGAATAGCAATGATTCCTATAAGTTCTCCTCTGACCTTCACATAAACAGCATGCAAAACACACACTCACACCCCACATTTTAAAAGAGGTGCTATAGCAATATCTCCTGAGATATATCTCTCTTCTCCAAAGAACTCCCTCAGTTAACTTTTCATTACCTTAGTGGAAATCCCAAGGGTAACTTTTCACAAAAATTTGAGTAAATTATAAAAATTGCCAGGAGTCAGCTCTATATCCACAAAGTCAAAACTCAAAAGGTCAGTTGCAGTGCAATTAGTGGAGAGCATGGAGAAGAGAAAGGAGCACAGCTGACACTCAGGCTAAGTATTTCTTCATATCACTTGGATAGATGACTTCTGAGCAGGATTATTAGAACTCAGAATTGTGAACTATAGTGGCAAAAAATCATATCTCATCCCATTTTAAAACTGTTGTGTAGCCTAATGTCACGTTCTTAGTACTTGGCTGGCTTTGGCCATGGTAGTAGATTGAGAGACAGTAGGTAAAAATGAGAGACGCTCTTCTAAACCCTGGTGAAAACTTTCCAGTCTGCATCAGTAAATCCCGAAAGCCTCAGAGTCAAAATGTCACATGCCCTGCAACAATGCTGTTCCACTCAGCTCTCCAGATCTGCTAGATGTGAAATGGCCTTCATCTAAATTGTGTTTAACTGGAAACTGAGCAGCCCAGACACATCATGGAAAATCTTTATAGGCTGGAAAACATATGTCACAGTTTAGGTGTATAATGTAACTGTGTTCTGAAGCATTGCTGCATTGCAGTGAATATTCAACAGCCTTAGGTTTTAAAGAACTTTTCAAAATACTGCAAACAGTATTTCTTGTTATAGGAAATGCTAGACAAAGGGATGCTTTTTGTATGCCAAGCAAAAACTTAGTGATGGGATTAGAAAGTGTTTTTAAAAACTGATGTTCGGGGCCAGGAGTGTGCTCAGTGGTAGAGTGCTTGTCTACTGTGTGTAAGGCCCAGGGTTTGATTCTCAAAAGTGCAAACAGCGGCAGCAGCAAAATAAGACTTATGTTTGCTCCAGCAGGATTTCATGCACGCTGTGATGATTCATCTTGCACACTTTCAGGGACACCTAAAACACAGAAATGTAACTGGGCATCTCTTAAGTAGAACAAGGTCTGGCAGCCCTAATTTTAACTAGACAGTAAAACTTCAAAAATTCTCTGACATGCAGCTGAAGACCAGTTGTAACTGTAGTGGGTCTCTTATTGTTATTTCTACATTTGTGTGTTTGAAGTTTTCTTAGACTTTCCCCTTCCATGTTGGTTACAAAAGACTTCCTTCCCAGTCTTTGCACACTGCTCTGGCATAGTCTCAGCTCAGTTTTCATGAGTCAGGGAAAACTTGTGCACTCTGAGGAGAATCTTGTCAGACATGTTCAGCCAGCTCCAGGCTAATTTATAAAGTCCTTCCCTCCATTCCTTGCCCTTCTGCATTCCTAAAGCATACTGCTTGTACTGATTTTTAGTCCTTTCTTCATTTTATTTGTGTTAGATGTTGGTTAGAGTTTGTGGTTTCTAAGTCTTACTACCTTGAAATGCTCTAGTGCCAATTCCTGCCCTCTTGCTGCCACCATGCCCTGCTTACCACCACAGCACTTAGCTAGGAAATTTGAGTCTTCTGCCTTTCCGACTCTCCTTTACCCTCCCTTTCATCTCCTTTAGTTAGGGGAGCCATGTGGTTGCTAGATGAGAAAAGAAACTAGAGGCAGTGAAAGTGAACCTTCCATGTCAGGGACCGAGAGTATCTCTGTTGACCCTCGGCCTTGCATATTCTCACTGTAACGAGGTCATTAACAGTTTGGAAAGAATAACATGAATTTTATAGCTGTTTTATATTTATATTCAGTTTTTAGTTGTACATATGACTTCAAAATGAGAACAGATACTGATAGATATTTTTGTATCCCCATAGTGGCTCTCTCCACTGACACAATAAGCCAGATCAAGCTTAATTAAAAGTCCAGGTTTAATGAGCCAAGCACTCTTGGGTCACTCTCAAGGCCCCCAGAGGTGAGACGGGGAGGTGCAGGGGGAGGGGAGGAAGGAGGAAGATAAATCACTGGCAGGTCTAGGGACTGGAGCTTAAATACCCCGTAGGTACCCTAGGTACTATCTTGAGCAGCTTCGCGGGAGGAGCCTCTGCTTGGTGGGTTTCTGTGAGGGGTAAGGTTTAGAATGGAGGGAGCCCGAAGCAGAGCCCCCAACTGAATATGTACTTTCTGTAAAGATTCATGAAAAAAAAAATGAAAATTTCAAGACATGTCTCTTACCAGGGTAATTGGGTAGGTAACTCCAGGATACAGACCCACTATAGACTTTTCCTAATTAGCTTTTGTGTTGCATACTACATGAATGTACTAGACATAGAAATAGATAAATAATACAAAAATTTAAACAGGAAATTAAATAGATCCCAACAAACTTAATGGCAGAAAACTCATTGATTATATAGGAAGTGGTTTACATGTATTAATAAATTTGATCAAGAAAAAAGTATAATTGTTTTAATTTTGTATTAGGAACTTCTTTTTAAATATTTTCGAGTATTTTTTCCAATTTTGGGATATGTGTAGTTGACAGAATCTCACTATGTAGCCCCAGCTAGCTTGGAACTGGCCTGGAAGTCACAGAGATTTACCTACCTTTGCCTCCTGAGTGCTGGGATTAAAGAAGTAGACTACCACACCAGCTCTTTTTTTTTGTTGTTGTTGTTTTTTAAGACAGGATCTCACTGTGTATCCCAGTCTTGCCTGGAACTCAGGATCCTCCTGCCTCTGCTTTCTGAGAGCTACCTTGACTGGCTTTCATTTTGTGTCAAAAACTTTGATGTGAATGTTGAATGTGGGCTCTGAAGAGATGGCTCAGCAGTTAAGAGCACTGGCTGCTGTTGCAGAAGACCCAGGTTCAGTTTCCAGCACCAACATGGTATCTCACAACTGTCTGTAATTTTAGTTCTAGGAGATCCAGTGCTCTCTTCTGGTCTCGATGAGTACTACTGTACATACAGGCAGGCAGGCAGAATACTCATACACAAAAATAAAAATAAATAAATCCTTTTTTAAAAATTAAGTTTAGGACTAATGAGATGGCTTGGCAGGTAAAGGTGCTTTCCACCAAGCCTGACTACCTGACTTCAAACCCTGACCCAAGAAGTAGGAGGAAAGAATCTACTCTTGCATGGTGTCCACTGAACTCCACAAGAGCATTTTGACATACCCTCTACCACCAATCAATAAATATAATTTAATATTTTTAAAAGAATATTATTTAGATGCCTACTCCTCTTTTGAGAGTTGTCTTCAGCCTCTTTCTTCTTTCTCTCTGAGATGGAGTCTTGATATGTGGTACTGGCTGTCCTGAAACTCCCTGTATAGACTGGTTGGCCTCAAACTCACAGTGATCTGGCTGCCTTTGTTTCCTGAGTGCTGGGGTCAAAGGTGTGGGCCACCACCCAACCCTCTTCTCTTGGTAGAAGAGTCAACAAATGCATGTCAGATGTGATGCATCTAATAACATCATCATTATCATTCATTGCCTAAAGGTTTCTTCTATTCATACGACAATCCAAACACCAACTTTTTCTTTTTTTATAACTACTTAAGTATGTGTGTGGGTGAGCTTATATGCTTTGTGTGTCCATCTTTACCACCAGAATGCAAAATGAATTACTTAGGTATTTGAAAGTAGAGGAATAATTTTTATTTGCTTTTTGTTTTATTTTGTATTTCAAGAGAGGGTTTCTCTGTGTAGTCCTGTAACTCTCTCCACAGACCAGTCTGGCCTCAAACTCACAGAGATCCATCTTCCACCGGCCTCTGCTTCCCTAACGCTGAGATTAAAGGCATATGCCTGGTTTAAAAAAAATGACTTATATTGAAAAGCATCTAGTAATATTTTAGAATAAATTATGATTTTTAAAAGTAAACCAAATAGCTGGGCAGTGGTGGTACACACCTTTAATCCCAGCACTTAGGAGGCATAAGCAGGCCTCTGTGAATTTGAGGCCAGCCTGGTCTACAATAGCTAGTTCCTGGACATCTAGGGCTGTTACACAGAGAAACTCTGTCTCAAAATGTAGGCGGAGACTGCTTGTACATTCCCAGCTGCCCAGACCCAAATAATAACACAGAAACTATATTAATTACAACATTGTTTGGCCTATTAGCTCAGGCTTCTTATTAACTAACTCTAACATCTTAAATTAACTCATTTCTCTTAATCTATGTATCACTACAAGGCTGTGGCCTACCGGTAGGTTCCCGCATCTGTCTCCTTCAGCAGTTACATGGTGTCACCTTGACTCTGTCTACTCTCTTTCAATATCTCTGTTCAGATTTCCTGCCTGGCTTTACTCTGCTAAGCCATTGGCCAAAACAGCTTTATTCATTAACCAATAAAAGCACCACATATACATAAGGACTTTCCACTTCATCAAAGAAAAAAAAAAGTAAGCCAAATAACCAGGTATCCTAGCACTTGGGAGTCCATGCCCATGGAAGCCAGAAGAAAGGATCAGATCCCCAGGTCTCACAGATGGTTGTGAGTCACTTGGAATCAAATCTGGGACCTCTGGAGAACATTCCAGCCAGTACTCTTAACCACTGAGCCATTGCTCTACCCTTAGGCTTGAAAATATTCTTATAGACAATCCAAAACTGTCATGGATAGTCCTTATGTTTCCCTTTATTTAACACACACACACACACACACACACACACACACACACACACACACTCTAGTGATCACTTGAAATATGACTAATTTGGGGTCTGGAGAGTGGTTCACTCAGGAAGGTACTTACTGTGCAAACATTAGGATCTAAGTTCAGATCCCCAGTACCTATATAAAAATTTTCCAGCTAGTCTTGCTGCATTAGTGAGCTACAACTTCAATGAGAGATGCTATCTCAAAAAGTGTAGAGATTGTTAGAGACACCCAAATTCAACCTCAAGACTCCACACACATGCACTCACACATGTATATACACCCTTCCACATACATGTTCATATTCATATACATGTGTCCATACACAAATGTGTCTAATTTTTAATTGGGATGTTTTATGTATAAAATATACACTGGATTTTTAAAATGTACTATAGAGAAGAAATGTCAGATATCTCAATAATTTTATTTTGGTCACATATTGGAATGATAATGTTTTGATATATTGAATTAAATAAAATATTATTGGGCTGGGAATGTAGCTCAGTGGTAGAGTGCATATTTATCATGTGTGATGCACTAAATTCTAGCCCTGGAAACACTCTGTGTGTGTGTGTGTGTGTGTGTGTGTGTGTGTGTGTGTGTGTGTATGTGTGTAAAATCTGTTTTTATTTTTTAATATGGCAGAAATCTGAAATTATATATGTGGCTTTTAATTACATCTTATATTCTATTTCAATTGGATAGTAATCTATGTATAGACACATAAAAAATAAACCAAGGTAATATATTTAATGTTTGAACATAAAATTAGACAGTAATGTCTTTTTCTAAAACAGGAATTTTTTCCTTATAGCATATTTAGATGAATTTCATTCCTTTTAACTACAACATGGTATTTCTTAAATTTATGTTCTTGAGGACATATTTAAATTTTACTTTTTTGGATTGGCAAGATTGTTCAGTGGGTAAAAATACTTGCGGTACACGCCTGACAACCTGAGATTGATCCTGGAACACATGTAAAGGTAGAGGAGAGAACTGACTCCACAAAGTTGTCCTCTTGCCTCCACATACACACTATGGAAAGCCTATATCCATATCACACACTCAAACTTAATTAAAATAAAATTAATCCATTAAATAAAATGTCTGAATTTAAAAATTATGTTTCCATAAGAACATTGCTTTGGGAATGTCTTTGAGCTTGACTGTGTAGGTATGGAATCATTTCTCTAAAACTGGCCCCTTGTAAAATTTCTGTACCTGGTACTGTCCTATTCAAACTCTGCTACAGCAAGAAATGCATTTTCCTTATGGTTCTGTCTTTAAAAACACATCATGAGCATTTGTTGTTGTTTGTTTGGGTTGAGGAAAGTCTAATAGTCAATCTGTTAAATTGCAAATATAATCCCCATTAGTAGGGATTAGGCGGAGGGATTCAAACATGCTTGAAAGGCGCTGTACCACTATGCTATATCCTCAGCCCTTTTTAACATTTTTGAGACAGTTTCACTAAGTTACTCAAACTAGCCCCAGAATCACTCTGTTGCCTAGACAGACTTTGAACTTGTGATCCTTAGACCTTAGTCTTCCAATAGCTGGTACTACAGGCCTATGCTGTCAGATTCAATGTATTTTAACCATTTTTATGTGTGTAGTTGAGTAGCATGAACTCTATTCACATTATCATGTAACCATGACCACCACCCTTCTTTGATGTCTTTGTTTATCAAAACTCTCTTTCCATCAAACAGTAATTCCCCTGTCCTTATCATCATCCCTCAGCCCCTGGAAACCATCATTTTATTGGCAATCTCTATTGATTATACTATCCCAGAGAAATCATACAAGTAGAATCAAGCAATATTTGCTCATTTTGTGACTGACTTATGTAACACAATGTTCTAAAAGTTCATGTATATATGTTATATATACATGATATATATAAAGCATATTAGAAATGCCTTCCCTTTTTTTTTTTTTTTTTTTGGTTTTTCAAGACAGGGTTTCTCTGTGTAGCTTTGGAGCCTGCCCTGGCACTATCTCTTGTAGACCAGGTTGGCCTCGAACTCACAGAGATCCACCTGCCTCTGCCTCCCGAGTGCTAGGATTAAAGGAGTGCGCCACCACCTCCTGGCAAGAAATGCCTTCCTTTTTAAGGCTTAATAATGCTATATTTTAAATAATATCTCTCCAGCTGTGGACATTATCCTGGCTAGTCTTATGTCAACTTGTCACAAGCTAGAGTTATCTGAAAGGAGAGAATCTCAATTGAAAAAATGCTTCCATAAGATCCAGCTATAAGGCATTTTCTTTTTTGTGTGTATTTATTTATTTTTTTCATCATTTTTCATTCAGAAATTTACACTTCCACCACTTCTCCCAGTCCCCTCCCTCTCCCCCACTACCTCTCCTCCCTCCCCCTGCTTCCTTAAGAGGGGGCAGGGTACCCTGCCCTGTGGGAAGCCCAAGGCCCTCCCCCCTCCATCCCGGCCTAGGAAAGTGTGCATCCATATAGACTAGGTTCCCAAAAAGCCAATACATGCAGAAGAGATAGGTCCCAGTGCCATTATCATTGGCTTCTCAGTTAGCCCCCATTGGCAGCCACATTCAGAGATTCCGGTTTGACCATATGCTCATTCAGTCCTGGTCCAGCTGGATTTGGTGAGCTCCCATTAGAACAGGCACACTGTCTCAGTTGGTGGATCAGCCCTTCGCGGTCCTGACTTCCTTGCTCATCTTCTCCCACCTTCTGCTCTTCGGCTGGATCTTGGGAGCTCAGTCCATTGCTCTGATGTGAATGTGGGTCTCTGTCTCTATCTCCATCCATTGGATGAAATTTCTATGGTGATGATCAAGATATTTATCAATGTGATTATGGGACAAGGCTAGTTCAGGCATCCTCTCCTCTGCTTCCCAAGTACCTAGCTGGGAACATCCCTGTGGACACCTGGGATCCCCTCTAGAGCCAAGTCTCTTGCCAATCCTAAAATGACTCCCTTAATGTAGATATCTTATTCCCTTCTCCAATATCCACCTTTCCTCCATCTCTACCCTCCCATTCCCCCAAGCTCTCCCCAGTCCTTCCCTTCTCCCTTCCCTCTCCCCCTTTCCCTTTCGCCCACCCCCACCCCCACCCCTACCTCCACCCCTATCCCCACTCCCGTGCTTCCAACATTTGCCTGGCTATCTTGTTTGCTTCCAATTTCCCAGAGGATCTATTTATGTTTTTGTTTGGGTTCACCTTGCTATTTGGCTTCTCTAGGCTTGTGAGCTATAAGCTTAATGTTCTTTGTTTATGGCTAGGGTCCACTAATGAGTGAATACATACCATAATCATCTTTTTTGGGTTCGGGTTATCTCACTAAGTATAGTGTTTTCTATTTCCATCCATTTGCATGCAAAATTCAAGATGTCATTGTTTTTTACCGCTGAGTAGTATTCTAATGTGTATATATTCCACACTTTCTTGATCCATTCTTCCATTGAGGGGCATCTAGGTTGTTTCCAGGTTCTGGCTATTACAAATAATGCTGCTATGAACATAGTTGCACAAATGCTTTTGTAGTATGATTGGGCATCTCTTGGGTATATTCCCAAGAGTGGTATTGCTGGATCCTGAGGTAGGTTGATTCCCAATTTCCTGAGAAACCGCCACAATGATTTCCAAAGTGGTTGCACAAGTTTGCATTCCCACCAGCAATGGATGAGTGTTCCCCTTACTCCACATCCTCTCCAGCATAGGCTATCATTGGTGTTTTTGATTTTAGCCATTCTGACAGATGGAAAAACAAAAAGCCCAGGATAGCCAAAACAATCCTATACAATAAAGGAACTTCCGGAGGCATTTCCATCCCTGACTTCAAACTCTTTTACAGACCTACAGTAATGAAAACAGCTTGGTATTGGCATAAAAACAGAGACATTGACCAATGGAATCGAAGACCCGGATGTTAATCCACAAACCTATGAACACCTCATATTTGACAAAGAAGCTAAAATTATACAATGGAAGAATGAAAGCATCTTTAACAAATGGTGTTGGCATAACTGGATGTCTACCTGCAGGAGAATGAAAATAGACCCTTATCTATCACCATGCACAAAACTCAAGTCCAAATGGATTAAAGACCTCAATATAAATCCGTCCACACTGAACCTGATAGAAGAGAAAGTGGGAAGTAGCCTGCAATACATGGGCACAGGAGACCACTTCCTATGTAAAACCCCAGTGGCACAGTCAATAAGAGCAACAATGAACAAATGGGACCTCCTGAAACTGAGAAGCTTCTGTGAAGCAAAGGACACAGTCATTAAGACAAAAAGGCATCCTACTGAATAGGAGAAGATCTTCACTAACCCCACATCAGACAAAGGACTGATCTCCAAAATATACAAAGAACTCAAGAAACTACACATTAAAATTCTAAATTACCCAATTAAAAAATGGGGTAATGATCTCAACAGAGAATTCTCAATAGAAGAAGTTCAAATGGCCAAAAGATACTTAAGGTCGTGTTCAACTTCCTTAGCAATCAGGGAAATGCAAATCAAGGCATTTTCTTTTTTAATAATTTATTTGTATTGTATGTGCATTGGTGTTTTGCCTGCATGTATGTCTGTGTGAGGCTGTCAGATCTTGGAGTTACAGACAGTTGTGAGCTGCCATGTGGGTGGTCCTGGGAATTGAAACTGGGTCCCCTGGAAGAGCAGACAGTGCTCTCAACTGCTGAGCCATCTTTCCAGTCACCTATGAGGCATTTTCTTAATTAGTTACTGATGGGGGAAAGCAAAACCCATTGTGGGTAGTGCCACCCCTGGATTGGTGGTCCTGGGTTTTATAAAAAAAAGCAGGCTGAGTGACTAGAGAGATGGTTCAGTGGTTAAGAGTACTGGCTACTTTTCTAGATGACCTGGATTCAAGTCCCAGCACCCACATGACAGCTCACAACTCTAGATCCAGAGGATCTGACACCCTCACACAGATATGCAAACAAAACACCAATGCGCATGAAATAAAAATAAATTTTTAAAAAAATAGAAAAGAAGTCGGGCAGTGGTGGCGCACATTTTTAATCCCAGCACTTGGAAGACAGAGGTAAGAGGATCTCTGTGAGTTTGAAGCCAGCCTGGTCTACAAGAGCTAGTTCCAGGACATGCGCCAAAGCTACAGAGAAACCCTGTCTCAAAAAACCAAAAAATAAAATAAAAAGAAAGAAAACAGGTTGAACCTGCCATGAGGAACCAGTGAACCAGTAAGCACTCCTCCATGGTCTCTGCAATCAGCTTTTGCCTTCAGGTTTCTGCCCTGTTTGAGTTTCTGTACTGACTTCCTTCAATGATGAACAGTGATTTGGAAGTGTAAGCCAAATAAACCTTTTTTTTCCCCCACATAGCTTTTTTTCTTTAGGTGTGGTGTTCCATTACAGCAGTAGAAACTCTGACTAGGAATCTTATTTATTTGTGTCTATATCTCTGCTACTGCCGTGATCCTTGGGAAGCTCTGCATGTATGCTGTGCTCGGACAGCCTCTACAGAGCAGCTCTTTGCAGAACTGTAGCCATCGGTCTTCTTTGACTTGTGCCATAGCACTGCACCCTCCCTGTGTGCTCACCAGTGTCTTCGGTGTTCATGTCCCTCCATGTTCCCTCTTTTAAGCACATGTATGATCATCTAAACCCACATGGGTAATTAAGACTGCCCTCCCCATCTCTAGATTGTTAATGACATCAGCATCTTTGTACTTCCCTTCCCCACGTAAAGGAACAGTCACATGTTTCAGGGCTTAGGACATAGACACCTCTTGGGACCCAATTTTTAGCCTGCCAAGGAATGCAGTATGGCAGGAGCGTCTTGAGGCAGTGAGAGTGATTGCAACTGTCAGTCACCGGATGACTTGTACATGTGAGATGCCATTGTTTTGTTTTGTTTTGTTTTTAGGTACTCTATCTGTGCCATTCCATTTACTCATTACAAGAATGCTGTGTACACCATTTTGATGACAGGGAAGTGATGAACAGAAATTTAAGAGTCATAAGGGAAACTTGGGTTTAAAATAAGAGTAGTAATTCCATTTCATCTGTGTTTAGGTCACAGTAGACTATGCTCAAGAAAGGAGTAATCCCAAGTAAAAGCCTGGGAGCCCTAACAGAGTTCTGATGACCTCTCCTAAAATGTCCTACCTTTGTTTCCCTCCTTTTGGGTTGAAGGAGTAAATTATAAGGATCACTAAGTTTGATATCAGGAGACCTGGATTATACTTACTAAATGTGTGAAGTGGATATGCCATGTCAATCCTCTGATCTTCAGTCTCCACATCTGTAAAAGAGGAATTTTCTAGTTTTCTTTCTGTGGTAAATACCATAACCAAAAGGAAAGGATTTATTTCGGCTTACAGGTTACAATCCATCATCAAATGAAGCCATGGCCAGAGCTGGAGGCAGAAACTGAATCAGATACCACAGAGGAATGCTGCCTACTAGCTTGCTTCCTCTGGCTTATATAACTACTTTTTCCTTTTTGGATTTATTTATTTGTACTCAATGTGTATGGGTGTTTTGGCCTCCATATATGTCTGTGCATATGTGTGTAGTACCTAGGGAGTTCAGAAGAGGGCACCATATCCTCTGAAATTGGAGTTATAGTTGGTTGTGAGCCATGTGGATGCTGGGAATCAAACCCAAGTTCTCCGGAAGAGCAGCCAGTGCTTTTAACTACTGAGCACACAGCTAATTTTCTTATATAGCTAAAGCTTACGTTCTTAGAGATGGTACTGTCCACAGAAGGCTGAGTATTCCTACTTCAGTTAGCAGAAAGAAGATACCCCCCATAGACATGCACACAGGCCAGTCTGAAGGAGATAATCTCAGAATTGGGGTTCCCTTTCATTTTGTGTCAAGTTGAAAAAAAGCAGCACAAGGAATAAGGATGTAAACAAAGGGAAACACTTATTCACTGCTGGTGGGAGTGCAAACTGGTACAGCCACTATGGACATCAGTGTGGAAGTTCCTTAGAAAGCTAGAAATAGATCTGCCCTATGATTCAGCTATACCATTCTTGGATCTACCCCCAAAAGGATTCTGTATCTTACTATAGAGATACTTAGCTCATCCAGGTCCATTGCTGCTGCATTCATAATAGCCAGGAAATGGAAACAGGAGGGAATATGAGGAAAGATAAGGAATACTAGAGACTTTTGAAACAAGTCATAAGTAAGCCTACTTATGGTAGAAGCTTCCTAAAATATATGCGTAAACACATATAAAAGAGTTAAAACTAAGGAATGGATGAAATGTGGTACATTTTAACAATGGAATTTTTAAATTTGTACTTAAATATATATAATACACTTTGATTATATTATTTTCCCTTCCCCAACTCCTCTGAAATCCTGTACCCAACTTCATGTACTTATTCTTTAAAAGCAAACACACACACACACACACACACACACACACACACACACACACAAAATGGAACCTGGCAGGATATGGTTGTGCCATTGAAGAAAACTAATTTTCTTTTTGTCAACAGCTATCAATTGCAAGTAACTTCTTGGTTAGAGGTGGGTCTTTGTGTTCACTTCTCCTTCTCAGTGCTGGTATTTTGCACAATGAAATGTTGTTTGACTGCTAAAAATGAAATCACAAAATTCACAAGTAGTAGAGATAAAGATGAAAATCACCATTCTAACTAAGGTGACCCAGACACAGAAAGACAAATATTGAATGATTTCTCTCATTTGTGGATGTTAGCTTTTGAATCTTCAAATATGTATGTTTAATTTGGAATAATCAGAAAGGTCAGGGAGCTAATAAGGAGACATGGGAGGCTTCTAAGGGAGGAGGATAGAATGTAGTTGGGGGCAGCTCCTAGGGGAGGGAAGATAGACTGCAATGATATGAAAAGGAGTAGTATGGAACAGGAAAGGCTAAATATGGTGGGGGTGAGAGGACAGAGAAGGAATATGGATAAAGATTAACACTAAAGACTTTTGGAAAAATCATAAGGAAACTTACTACTGTAGATGCTTCCTAAAATAAATACATACACATATAAAAAGAGTTACTCTGTGCCAGGGCAATAATGCTCCTACTAGATACCACAGGCTAAGAAAAAGCACAGTGTAAATTTCCTCTTAAAAGCTGTTAAGAGTGTTCCACTTTTGTAGTTGTTAGCTAGCAAGGGTGCATAGACTCCCAAACATTACAGGTTCTTGCCAGTACTCTTGGTTACCTTCCAGAACTTGATGGTAAGGCCGTATTGCTGAAGACACTGTGTACTTGTGTCATGGATCATGGAGAAATCAAACTGGTACTGATCTGAGATCTTCATCCATATCGGCTAGCTTTCATCGTTCTGGAAGGCACTCTACATGCTACCGGAGGAGAAAAGTGAACATCAGGCTTACTTAGCTGTTGTGGCCTAGAGAGACATGCTCACTGGTACAGTAAATGACCTGAATGTCATGGGAGTAGCCACTTTTTTTCTTGCATTTAAGGCTCATTCCACAAGATGAAATCCATACCTGGCACCATTATGGAAGCTAAGATCTTGTAGCTAGAAAGGTCACAGGCCCTAGGGGAGAACCTACCACCATCATTCTGCTAAATAGAATAATATTAAACTAACTCCTAAGGACTTGTCCTTATACCCATAGATTCATCATATTTCAACCCTCATCAGAGAAACTTCTCTCAGGAGATGACAAAAAAAAAAAAAACCCACCCAAAAGTCAAGGTGCAGAGAATGAAAGACTGGAATGCTCAGCACTAAATGAGGCATTACATCACATCCCCTCCTCCCAAGGCTCCAGGGTCATTGCAGAAGATGGAGTGAACAGATGTGAGGTGGTTTGAATAAGAGCAGTCCCTGTAGGCTCATATATTTGAGTGCTTAGTCACCAGAGAGTGGAACTCTGGAAGAATTAGAAGGATTAGAAAGTGTGGTCTTGTCGGAGGAAGTGTGTCATTGGGGGTGGGCTTTGGAGGTTTCAGAAACCATGCCAGGCTGAGTCTCTCTCCCTGCTGCCTTTACATCAGGATGTAGAACTCTCAGCTCCTTCTCCAGCTCCATATCTACCTGTGTGTTACCATGCTTTCTGCCATGATGATAGTGTAAGAGAGCCCCCAATTAAATGTTCTCTTTTAGAAGAGTTGCCTTGGTCATGGTGTCTCTTCACAGCACTAGAACAGGTTGTGAGAGTCAGAGGTTATGGATGACTACAAGGATATTTTCTGGATATGACAGCAGTTGCACATGTGAACTGAAATCAGTTGTGACAACATGCACAAGTGCTAGACAAAATCCCCGCACTGAGAGGTATGTAAACATGAAGTCTTATCTCTAAGATATTGACCATAGATAGCTTCTGGGAGAGGAAGAATCAGTTTTCTTCAAGGATGTGATTCCTAAGAGATTGGCCACCCCAGTGGATGGCCACACACCCAAGAGTATATGGGCAGCACACATTAGACTTGATGGAGAGAGAGAGAGAGAGAGAGAGAGAGAGAGAGAGAGAAAGAAATGAGATTTATGCGTGCAGGGAGAGGGGATTGGTCTGGGAACCAAGGGTAAAAATGACCAAATAACATTGAATCAAATTTCCCAAACAACTAAAAAATTTTTTAAACCTAATTAAGAACTCAAACAACTGGCCAATAAATGGTCTAATAAACCGTTCACAAAAGATGATATACAAATGGTAAATAAGCATATGGTGGTGTAAAATGTCTAGTTGGGACATCGTCTCTACCATTATATGGTGATTTCATTTAACTTTATATTATATATAGGAAGCTTCTACAGTAGTGGGCTACCATATGACTTCAAAAGCTTTGCTGTTAGTTATCTCTCCCCACATTCCCTTCCTTACCCTGCCTTTTATTCCTTCCCCCATTTAATCCTAGCTTCCCATTCATTCATTCATTTATTTATTTTGGTTTTTCAAGACAGGGTTTGCTACCTAATCTGTGTCATCATTCTAATTGAAACACACATATGCAAAGCTTAAAATCTAACCTACACCTATAATAAAAATAATTTGTTTTGGGGTGTCTGGGTTACCTTACTGGGGTTGATGGTTAAATTTCATTTTTCTTACCAGCTGAATAATAGCACATTTTGTTGACGCATCACATTTTCATTATCCATTCATCAGCTGATAGATACACAGGCTGTTCCCAACTATTATGAATAGAGCAACAGACGAGGATGAGCAAGTGTCACTGCAGTAAGATGAAGAGTCCTTTGGAAAGACACTCAATAGTAGGATAGCTTGATCTTGTAGTAGATTCATTTCAACTTTTTGACAAACCTCTACACTTATTTCCATAGTGCCTGTACCAGTGAGCACTCCCACCAGCAGTGAATGAGTGAGTGTTCCCCTTTCTCTACACCCTTACCACCAATTGCTGCCATTTGTTTTCTTAATCTTGGCCATTCAACTGGGGAAAGATGAAATCTTAAATTAGTTTTGATTTTCATTTTCCTGATGACTAATGATGTTGAACTTTTAAAATAGTGTTTTTCAGTCATTTGTGTTCTATCTGATGAGAACTCTCTGTTTAGATCTATACCCCATTTTTGATTGGGTTATTTGTTTTCTTTTTCATTCCCTTGTACATTCTAGAAATACTAGCCCTCTATCAAATGTATAGTTGGTGAAGATTTTTCCCCATTTGGTAGTCTGATGCTTTGAGTGGTGGTGCCCTTTGCTGTACAGAAACTGGGTCTTTTCATGGTTTTAGTATGAGGGTAACAGTGGCTTCATAGAAAGAATTTGTAAATGGTTCTTCAGTTTCTAATTTGCAGAATAATTTGAGGAAGATTGGCATTAGTTCTTTTTGAAGTTTGGTAGTATTCTGCACAGAATCCATCTGGCCCTGGGATTTTTGGTGTTGATTACTTCTATTTCACTTGGGGTTATATGTATAATTGTTTACTTTATTTTGATTTAACTTTATTATATATCAAGAAATCCATCTATTTCTTTTAGGTTTTACAGTTTGATGAAATATAGATTTTTAAAGTATATCCTTATGCTTCTCAGAATTTCCTTGGTATCAGTTGTACTGTCTGCCTTTACATCTTTAATTGTTCTAATTTGGGATTCTCTTTCTGTGTCTTTTGGATGGAGCAAAGAGTTGGAAAATTTTTTTGTCTTTTAATTAGGGAATTAAGATAGTTATTATTGAGAGTTAATATTGAGCAAAGTGGTGTGTATTAATTTCTGTTATTTTGTTTTGGTGGTATGTTTGCCCCCTCCTCTTTTTTTGATTATTTGTTCTGTGATTACTTGTTGTTTATGTCCTATTAGGTGTTGTTAACCTTTTCTTTGGATTGAAGTTTTCCTTCTAGTGCCTTCTGCAAAATTTGATTGGTGGGCAGAAATTGATTAAATTTACTTTTAATGATGAAGTTTATTTTCTTTCTCCATCAATTGTAATGGGAAACTTAGCTGGGAATAGTAGTGTGGGCTGTCATCTGTGGTCTTTGAGAACTCATAAGACATATATCTAGGCCCCTTTGGTGTTCAGAATCTCCACTGAAAAGTCAAGTGTTGTTCTAATGGGCCTGCCTTTTTCCCTTGCAGCTTTTAAAATCCTTTCTTTCTTCTGTACATTTAGTATTTTGAATATTATGTGTTGTCAGAAGTTTCATTTCTGGTTCTATTTGGTGTTCTCTATACCTTTTATACCTTATTGAGTATCTCTTTAGATTGGGGGAATTTTCTTCTACGCTTTTATTTAAATTGTTTTGTGCTTTTGACCTGATTTTCTTCTTCCTCTATTATCTACGGGTTTAGTCTTTTCATAGTGTCCCATATTTCCTGGATGTTTTGTGCCTGAACTTTTTTTAGATTTAACATTTTCTTTGACTGAGATACCTATTTCTTCTACTTTATCTTCAAGACTTGAAAGTTTCTTTTCTATGACTTTTAATCTCTTAGTGAGGCTTCCCTGTGAGGTTTTTGCTAGGCTTCCTGAGATTTTCATTTTGAGTTTTATTTAAGTTTGTCCTTTAGCGATTCTGTTTCTTTGTTGAGTTCTATTTTTATGTATTTATGTTTTCATATTTCATTTTCATGGTCTTCATCAAGACATTTATTTGTCATATTGTTAAGGTCCTTGAACATATTCCTAATAGCTATTTTGAAGTTCTTGTCTTGTGCTTCAGCTAAATCGCTATTATTGGGGCCTGGTACAATATAGTTGTTGTCTTCTGGGGAGGTATATTGTCTTGGTTGTTCATCCCACCTGGTCCTGTAGCTGCTTTTAAAATAACCACTCAGAGGCTTAATATTAATTTCAAATGTTTGGCTGGTAGCTCAGGCCTATTAGTAGCTAGCTCTTACATTTAAATTAACCCATTTCTATTCATCAAAGTATTGCCACATGGCCATAGCATTACCGGTCTTCTGGGATGTTGTTCCTTTGGCAGCTGGAAGGTGTCTCCCAGACTCCACCCTTCTTCTCCTGTATCTCTGCTTGGATTTCCCACCTGGCTCTATCCTGCCTTGTCATAGACCAAAGAAACTTTATCAACCAATGAGAGCAACACATATTCATAGCATACAGAAAGATATCCCACAGCACTAGAATCTAGGCATCTGTAGTTATGATGTTTGAGGTGTTTCTTGGTGTAGATATATGGTCTTACCATCGATGGGTGGGTAGCCTTTGATGGGTGGGTTCCTATCTTTGGTTGCTGTTGTCCCAATCAGGGTCCCAGTCAAGTGTATCAGCTATGGGTGTCCCTGAGTCCCAGCCAACTATGGCAGCTGTAAGTCTTTGTTAGACAAAGCAGTTCTGCAGGTTCCCAGGGAGTCACAAAGGAATGGGGATGGGCTAGAAAGAAAGGTTGAAAGGGGCAGCAAGGAAGAACTAGGGAACCCTGACTCCATACAAAGAGGCCAAGTCCAAAGGGGAAAGAGGTGAGCAGGGAGAGGGGGCCCAGGCAATCAGGCAGCAGCAGGTCTAAGAGTAGTATGCAGAGACTGGAATCGAGGAGGGGAAGGAGGATAAAGCCAAGGATGGGACTCTGGGTCCCTTATAGGGTGCCATTCTGAGGATTACTGTGGAGTCACGAAGGAATGGAGCTGTGCTAGAAAGGGGTAGTAGGGAAAAACTAGGGGGACCTTGTGTTAGCACCAAGAAGCTGAGTGAGTCCCAGAGAGATGGAAGTAGGCTGAAAGTGATATATCTTAAAACTATCTGAGTCCTAAGTCACCTGAACATTATTTTTACAAGTCTTTTATTGCCTCCTTTGCCTGCATTCTTGTGTGATGCTGGACAGGGCCATAAGCCACAGCTCCCGAGTGACCACAGTCAACTGATACTCTATATTGTACTGTGCTGCTAAGCTGAGACATTCATTAGCTTGGGTGTTTTAAATGCATTTTTGCCGTAGTATATTTTCAGCATGATAGCAGATTTATCATAATAAAACTCCCATGATCAATCAAGAAGTATCTGCATGGTAGGCAGAGGGCATATCTCTGTGAGTTAAGGGCCTACCCGATGGCAAGTTCTAGTCAAGGTGACATGTTGAGAGGAAGAGGAGAAGGAGAAGGAGGAGAAAAATCTATAAATCTACTTTACCTCTTTTCTTCCAAATGTCAGAAAACACTATCCCTTCCTTTGTCCTGAATACTTCTTTCAGTATGTGCTCCTGGTACAGTCTCCTCTACTACTTATTTCACTTTTATGGGTGTCTTTCTTTTGGATATCTCATCTCCCACTCAGAATCTTGAAAATGCATTCAGTTTTTTCCCACCCATCCTAGTCACCCTGTTCGCAGCCCCTATACCCTTAGCTTTCTCTGTCTCTCACCGTGGTCAGTAGCATTACCAGACACAGCTACTTTGTCCTTTTTTCATTTGTTGCTTTTCCATCCTTGTGCTGGTTCCAGTGAACAGGTAGGTCCAAGTAGGGCTTGAGTTTAGGCTTTCATTTTCGCCTTACCCTTCTGGCCTGTCAGTATTCCCCCGGTAACCTTGCTACTACTCTTTTTTTTTTAAATTTTTTTATTAATTAAATTTTGCTACTACTCTTGCTTTTGCTCAGATCACTTCTCCTTCGAAGTAGTGTCACTGCTTCTCAGCTCAACCTCTCCCATCACCCTTCACACTACAGACCTAGATATCGTCTAAAACTGATGAGCTTTGGGAACCATTTGTCTACATACCATTTCAGGGCCAAGTCCACACTCCAGAGAATGATGTTCCCAGTCCATTGCCCCATCCCTTTCTGTGCTTGTGTTCCTTCTGTCTAGTATGTCTCCTCTGCAACCCTCTTTCCTGTGCCATTTGTCTAGTGAGTGTCGGACTACTTGTAGTTCTTAGTTCAAACTTCATGTGTTTGAAACCTTGAAATGTCTCCGGAAGAAAAATGATTAAGATCTTTTTGGAACATTTTGTTGTTGTTGTTTTATTTTTGTTTTCCGAGACAGGATTTCTCTGTGTAACAACCCTGTCTGTCCTGGAACTAGCTCTGTAGACCAGGCTGGTCTTGAACAGAGATCTGCCTGCATCTGTCTCTTGAGTGCTGGGATTAAAGGTGTGTGCCACCACTGCCCGGCCTTAACCATGGCTGTTACATTACCCATCCTGTCTGTTTTTCCTCCCAGGATCTCTTTAAGGACATAGGGTGCATTTTGATCACCCTTGGCTCTATAGTACTTAGCACAGTATCACCAACAGAAAGAGTTCTCAAACAGCATTTATCAGATTCAGTCATTATAAAACTCTACTTATTTACACAGGGTTTCACTATGTAACTCTAGCTGGCCTGAAACAGGTTATGTAGGCCCTGGCTTTGAACTCACAGATATCTGCCTTTCTCAGGCACAGTGGTTCTGGAATTAAAGACATACACCACCACACCTGAGTTCATTTTGAGACTTTTACCTTAGGGAATATGAAAAGATAATTTATATAATAGCTTCTTGAGGTAAATGCAATTATCTAGTTAAAACCCTATGAAGAATACACATTCATCTCCTAAATAAAACTAGTCTTGGTTCAGAACCCTTTTCTGTAATAGAATATAAAGAAATTAAACAAATGAACAAACCTTTCCTAAGGCCCCATAACACATTGGCATTTCCATAGCTCCCCTGAAGTTGGAGATAAGTGTTCTCTGTAAGCATTTGCCTTGACACTGTTCATTCATTATAATGTTAACATGACCTACATTTATGCTAATATCATTTAATTTTAAATTGCTGTTAATATTTTAATGATGCCAAAAAGATAAATGGGAGAAGAATCAAACTAATATCAATGCTGGAACTTTCTTATAGAGGCACAGACTCTGGACTATAGAACTTCTTAACTTGGGAAATGACAGAGAATTCAGAGTTAAGGCTTGGCTATGAATTCACACCAAAGAAATACATTTTATAGAAAAAGCATTTTTGCCAAATCTGACCTGAATAATAAGTTTAGAGTAAACAAAATTCATTGCACTCTCATGCAAAGCATGTAAAGTTCTCAGTGTACTTCCTGGATGCCTAGAGCAGCCCATCCCTTGGTTCCCCATGCAGGTCTACCTCCTGATGCAAGATAATTACTGTGGCCTGAACTGCTCACTCTTGCTATATGGAAATCTTTCCAAAGCCTGAAAGACCTGGCTTCCAGCTGGCTGACACCTGGAGATTATTTGATAAGTTAATTTATACTAACATAATATTGAGTAATTGGAGGATATATAAAACCTAGCCCTGCGAGCTGCTCTTATAGAGGGACATTTCTCACTGTCCCATATACTTGTCTTTTTTTTCTTTCCTTGTTTTTTTACAACTTTAATTCTGCTGAACTCTGTTGCAAGTGTCCTCTCCTTTGTCTCTGCCACCTTCAGCCTGGAAAACTGCTGCCCATTCTTCAAGACACAGATCAGTATCTTTCCTGTGTTCTCTTTATTCCCCAGGCTCTTGGCTTTCATAAAGTTTTATGGATTTTTTTTATTTATTCACTTTTACTCCTACAATTCAGTGTACTGAGTAGTCTCCGGGTGGCTAAATCAGGTGAACATCAGTCCTGATCATCCTTTACCTATCAGTAGCACTTGATACTGCTGACCACCACCTTTCTTTTTTCTCCATTTCCTTTTTTAACATTGCTTTCCCCCTGGATTTCTTGACATAACAGTCTGCTAGTAGTTTGTCTGTTTTTTTTTTCCCCCCTCAATCTTGTTTGTTGGCTCCTCTTACCAGCTAATTTCTAAATGTTGGAATTCCTTAAGGCTGTGTCCTGGCCCCTTTTCCTTCTCACGCTCTGCTCTCCTAATAAGCAAACACTTCCACACCCAGGGCCTTAATTATTCAGGCAGCTGACTCTCGGATTTACATCTCTAAACCAGAGTTTTGTCCTGATACTCAAACCTCTGCTTACCTCTGTTCAGTATGTCCCTGTGGAAATTTTGTACTACTCTCTCTATACTCACCAGGTTCAAAATCCCCATTGTTCTTTAGCTTAGAGAATATCACCTTCATTTATACATTAAACAAGCCAACGGTTATTGCTGATGTTCCAAATCTCTTTTACCATCACATGCAGCTGACCAATCTTCTGACTTCTAAATATTTATCTCATGTTTGACTTCTGTACATCTCCACTGCCACTTAAGTTATCACCTGATCACAACAGTATGCAGGTCCATCATCTTGCACTCACTTGATGCCTCTGCTACATTTCTACATTGCAAACATAGTGCTGTTTGAAGATTCATTCATTCTTAAGCCTCTTATACATTCAGGGCACTTCCTAGATGTTGCTGATTCAAATGTGACCAAAACTGCATGTTTCTAATGTAGAATTCTATAGATTGTATGATTGGTGAAGCCTAATTTGATTGGGATTGTGTTTGTATAAATAAAGCAAACTATTTTTCTTTTGCTTTCACACCTCAACACAAAAGACTTCTTCCCCCTTTTCTGTGTATGTGTGTACATTATATGTGTGTATGTGTTCATATGTGTTCCAGAATACATGTATATGTATATGTGCCTCTCTGTGTGTGCACATGCATGCTAAAAGTCAATATCTGGTACCTTCCTCAATTACTCTCCATTTATTTTTTGAGACGGGGTCATTAGGACCTGGAGCTCACCAATTCAGCCAGACTGGCAGACCATTGAACATCAGCAATCCACCTATCTTTGACCCTCACCCAGAACTGGAGTTATAGATGTTACTGCTGTACCCAGCTTTTACATGAGTGCTTGGAGACATGAACTCAGGACTTTATGCTTGAGCATCAGGTACTTTACCCACTAAGCCATCTCCCAGCTCCAAATTAGCTCCAACTGTTATGACTTGAAAAGTATGAGGATTTTTCTTCACCAAAAAGCAAGCTATCATTTCTGCTTGCTCTAACCAATTTGGTGTCCTCTAACTCGATTCCATTCTGACACTGTCTATGTAAAGTGAATCCCCAGCCCCCCATCTGAGCCCCCAAGCACACACTTCGGATACCAGTTGCAAGCTATAGATATTTCTTTTTCCTGTGCCCCTGACCAATTGGCACAATTTATGATTCCCACAGCTCCCTGAAGTTCACATAATTTGTTTGAATGGCTCATTGAATACATGGGGACACACTATGTTTATAAAGGGTATTAGAAGGTGCACAGGGTGGAGTATAGGAGAAGGGGCACAAAGCTTGAGTGTTCTCTATGGGTCAAGAACCTCAAGGGCTCGTTTGGAAATGTAATGCTAACAGACTAGATGAAGGAGACTAATATCTTTTCATTCAGTCTTCTTGACCTCTCTATGCAGCTTCCAGTTATAAGACAGATCACTGTCTGAAATGAAGGTAATATCTGCTGTTATTTACCTATCATCTACTGTCAACAAAGGGTCAGAGAAAGATGGAAGATTTGAGTTTCTATGACATGCCTTGAGGCATTAATTAGTAGCTAGAAACTGTAGAAACTAGATATATGTCTGTAGTAATATCACAGGGATGGGCAAAATTTCTTTGGTGAAATAATTTTTCATCAGAGTCAGAACCTACAAGTGAAGATATAAGAAAAAGTATTTTAGGCTGAAGTATCACATGCAAAGGACTAGAATCAAAAGGGAGCAGGGTATGAAATCAAAGCACAAGGTTTCATTTCAGATGGGACCTGAGAAGTCATAACTAATTAGGAGATACTCACTCAAGGGGTCCAGTAAGCTCTCACCTGGCCTGCCAAAGTGTGTAGCACTGTGAACACTTTCCTAAGGAAATAGGAGTTGTAAAGAAGCAGACAACCAAACCTATAGTGATACCATTGGAAATTACTAAGCCAAAAAGTAATGTAACCAGATTGCACAATCCATAGGACAGGGACTTTTATCACTCTTGTTCACTTAGATTTGTATCATACACAGTAATTGCTGAAAGGATGGATGTATGTTTATATAATATAGCATTGTATTATATTGTAATCATGTGCTTAATAACTCTTCACAAAGCTCAATCCTAAAAATTGACTTTGATTATTTTCTTTATATTACTAGAATTATATTCTAGTGCCTGGCTAAAACATCAGTTTCAAGGACTGGGAGATATCTCATTCAGTACAAGCCTTGTCAAACACAGACCTTAGTCTAATCCCCAGAACCCACTTGTTAAATAATAATAATAAAAGCCATACATGGTGTATGTGGCTTATAATCCGAGGACTCAGGAAGCAGAAACGGGCAGATCCCTATAGGACTTGCTGTTCAGCCAGACAAGCCTAATCAATAAGCTTTAGGCCAGTAAGAGACCCTGCCTCAAAAACAAACAAGATGGATGGCAAATATACACACACATACATGTATACCTCCAAAAACAAATGCATACACACACTCAGTTGGTCAATTTCAGTATTGCATGCGTTCATTCCATTCAGGAAATAATTAAAGGGTTCCTGCTTGAGGCTAGAAACTAAGAATGCAAAGATGACTAAAATATTGTTTTTTACCACAAGGACTAGGAGGAAGACTGGTAAGAAGGACTGGTAATTCTTTGTAGTAAATGCTACAAAGGGGTAAGAACACAGTACAGCTGTAGGGATGGCAAGGAAGACGGTAGAAACTGTAGGGCTACCATGTGCCAGATGAAAGGAAGAGAAAATAATAGGACTGAGCATAAAGGCGGAGTCTGAAGGGAGAGAAGGGCACATTTGGAGATCTGCAAGAGGATAAATAATGTGAGGGCAAGTTGAAGCTGTAGAGAAGGACCAAGGCAGGAAAACACTGAGCTTCATCCTGGTGAGTGGGGACTTGTTAGATGTGAATAATGATACAGAAGAATGACTAGTCAGATGTGATGGATACAACACTACTTATATTGAAGGCTGAAGATTAGGTTGGCTAAACAGCAACTATAAATGGGAAGAAATGATAATGGCCTGCACTAAATTAGATATAGTAGAAAAACACGGGTAGAATTTTTTTTTCATATAATATATTCTGATCATGCTTTCCCCTCCCTCATCCTCCCCACTTCCCTAGCCATCCAACTCCAAGTCTGTTCTTTTTTTAGATAACAAACCAAAAAAACAAACACACATACAAAACCACAGGAACACAAAATCAGAAATCATAATATACAAGCAAAACACCAATAAGACAAAAAACAGCTCAAAGCAGTATGAGACAAAAAGTTTATCACAATGCCATCGAGTTTGTTTTTGTTGGCCACACAGATGGATTTGAGATAAGATAAAATCAACAGGATTTAATATATTAGAGTGAGAATGGCAAGGTGGCCATGGATGAATCACAATTTTTTTTAAATTTAGGGTTTTTTTTTTTTTTAGATTGGAATATGATTGTGTCTTTTCTTCCTCCAGACGTTCTCTTGCCCCATTTGCTCTCTTTCAAATTCATGCTCTCTTTTTCTTTGCCATTAAGCACATGAATACATGGTGGGGGTGTGAGGGTGTGGGGGTGCATGGGGGGGTGATATATTCTTAAATATATAAAGACAGCTTAATCAGTCCATATAATGTTACTTGTATGTGTGTTTTCAGGGCTGACCATTTGGTATTGGATAACCAATTGGTGTACTCTTCCCTGGGGAAGACTATTTCTCCCACTCAATATCCCTTAGTAACCTTTATTTCTTTGCCTAGGGTTGAGGCCTCATGAGCTTTCTCCTAATCTCAGACTTTTAACTTGAATACCTTAGGTGTAAACAAAGATTGGGAGAAGGCTTACAGAAGCAGGTGATGAATTCCAATCTAAGACATAGTACAATTGAGTTTTCTTTGGAATGACTATGTGGAGATATTAGATATACATGCAAATGTGGGGTTTAGAAGAGATCTACATTGAACACTTAACTATAGGGGCTTGTTGCTTATGAAATGTAATTGATTCCTAGGAGATAATAAAGTCACTGGGGTGGGGGATAGAAAACAGAAAAGACAGCTAAAGAGAAAAAGCTGAAACAATACTCAAATAAAAAGCATTTTTAAGGCGATGAATATACAGGAAAGTATAACAGTCATTTACAAAGAAAGGACCTTTCACAATGCTATCTAAATACTGCAGATCAGGTGGCTGTCCTATCTGTGCATAAGGCAAATCCTGTTCTTAGGCTTCTTAAGTGGAGAATGTTACTAAATTAACAGTGGAAACTAGTGAAGTACCACACAGCAGAAAGTGTATCTTCTGAGATTTTTCAGGCCCATGTGAATTTTTTTATTTAAGTTTTACTCTCTTTGAGACACTGAAGTCCAAGGTGGCCTTGAATTTACAACAATCCTACAATCTTTCAAGAACTGGGGTTAGATATAAGAGCCACCATGCTTAGCTAAGAAACACCTTAAGAACTGTATGTTTAAAAATACAGCAGAGCTAGAGATGTGGCTCAGGTTCACTACATCAACTAGCTGTAGTAATAATATACCTGAAATGTCAAAACTTGGGAGATGGAAACAGAGGATGAGAAATTAAAGCCATCCTCAGCCTCAAGCCTAGCCTGGGATATACTTGAGACATTGTGTCAAAAAAATTACATATAAGGGCTCTCCAGAGAGATGTCTCAGTGGAGAAGAGCAGTGCTGCTCATGTAGAGAACAGAATTTAGTTCCCAGCCTCCACATTGTGGCTCACAGCTGTCTGTTACTCCAATTCCAGGGTATTGGACTCCTTCAGTCTCCTCAGGCAGTAGGCATACATGTGGTGTACACACATACATGCAGGCAAACACTCATACACATAAAAACAAATTTTTTATTCCATATATATAAATTGGAAATCATTTGATACACATTTAGTGTGGTTTAGAGATGATCTGTCTGGTCTACCTAATTGCCAGTTGACTTTTGGCATCAAAGGTACAAACATAACCAGTTAGAATATACTTTATGTCTTGGCTTACACAATTCATACATATCATTTAGCTAAGTGGAAGTGTCCCCTGACTGATAACAGACTTGCTTTTGAGCACACCAGTTTTCTACAACTTTTGAGAATACACATGCTTCCCTGGTGGTCATAAAACTATACATTATTGAAGATATTTTGATTAACTCAAATAAATTGTTTATTTTTAAATAAACAGTTTAAAATAAAACTCTAGTTTATTTGACAATAGAAGAAGAGACTAGTGATTGGTTAAAGCATCAGGCAAATTTGTCATTTGGAATTGTTCACCCATCTTTTCTCTTTTTCATATATTCCCAGGACTGATAGAATTGGGGTAGCATGTCCCAACAACATTTCCAGACAAGATGAACTTTATCAAATGATTTTTCTTACAACCAAACTATAACAAATTCATCTCATAGATTAAAAAAATCTGGCTTTTTGTTTTGTGTTTTGATGTTGCTATTTATTTTTCTTCAGAGCAAGTCATTTCAAACTTCTGCGTGTATAAACAAACCAATGATTTGATGAGCAACTGCAATTTTCTCAGACTTTCACCATTTTATTAGCCAATGTGTTAATTAGATTAAAAGGAGTTTGTGGTTTCTGAGATCAGAAAGTCAACCTTTTCTAAAACTAAAGGATAAATGAATGAAATGAATGCTTACGTTACCCATTCCAGACCCAGTTTCTGTTTCTAAATGGTGCTTAAAGGCTTTACTGCCATTTTCATTATTTTGTAGTTATACTGTTGACAGAGATTGCTGTCCTGCCCAATCCCACAACTGTTCAGCCCCAAAGAAACACACAGAAGTCTACATTAATCATAAACTGATTGGTCTCTTAGCTCAGGCTTATTATTAACTAATTCTTACATCTTAAATTGGCCCATTATTCTTGTCTGTGTTAGCCACGTGGCTTGGTACCTTTATCAGCGAGGCATTCCCATCTTGCTTCCTCTTGGTCTGTGTGACCACTGCAGACTGCGTCTTTCTTCTTCCCAGAATTCTCCTGTTCTCATCGCCCCGCCTCTGTTTCCTGCCTGGTCACCCCTCCTATACCTCCTGCCTGGCTCCTGGCCAATCAGTGTTTTATTAAAATACAAGTGACAAATCTTTACAAAGTACAGGACCATTGTCCCACAGCATTTCTTGATGGCCCAGATATCTGAGTTATACATCCAGAACAGCCTCAAGACTGCTGGCTGAGATGATCAAGCCTCACAGAATACTCCAGTCAGGACTTGATCATAATTCTAAATTTTCTTTAGGTCCCCATAAGATTATCAGTGCCCCCAATCAGCAGGAAGTAGCCTGGAAAACTATGCCCACATTCCCAAAAAATATATATTATGGATGTTTGTCTTTGTTTAGAATGTTGGTTACAAATTGTTATAGATAATGGTCAGGAAAAAAGCTAAACAAAGGATATTTGATTGAGAGTTCTTGTTTTGAAAAAAAGGGGGTATGTGAAATGCTATGGGACAATGGTCTTGTACTTTGTAAAGATTTGTCACTTGTATTTTAATAAAACACTGATTGGCCAGGAGCCAGGCAGGAGGTATAGGAGGGGTGACCAGGCAGGAAACAGAGGAGGGGCGATGAGAACAGGAGAATTCTGGGAAGAGGAAAGATGCAGTCTGCAGTCGTCACCCATACCAAGAGGAAGCAAGATGGGAATGCCTCACTGATAAAGGTACCAAGCCACGTGGCTAACACAGACAAGAATTATGGGCCAATTTAAGATGTAAAAATTAGTTAATAAGAAGCCTGAGCTAAAAGACCAACCAGTTTATGATTAATGTAGACTTCTGTGTGTTTCTTTGGGGCTGAACAGTTGTGGGATTGGGCAGGACAGCAATCTCTGTCAACAGTTATACTGTATCAATAATAACCTGCATCTATTACAAAAGAAAAGAGAGATAATGTTAGAGCCTCTTGTGTTCATTCTGAGAAGTCTGGCTTTAAAATATACTGGATTACATTTTCCTTCCACAACACCATAAGATGTGGGGGGGAAATGTTAGTCCTTTCTAGCAGCTGAATAATATACAATGCCCTTTATACCTTTCTTGGAACTCCAGTCATCAGGGGTTGTCTGGCAGAACATATATACCTCCACTTATTCATTCAGTTGAGCAAAAATAAGTCCTAAGATCTTCACTAAAATTAAGTCTTATTGTTGATGATTAGTAATAATTCACTGATCAGCTTCCCTGTAATCAATAATATATCCTTTTCTGCAGCTGAAGGAGTCACTGTCCTTTGTAAGCTTTTGTCTAAACAGTTGCAGAAAAGACAAGGTTGTATGTCTTTGCTAGCTGAAAAGGGGACTTACATTATGTCTGCCTCTAAGTAATCAGTGCCCTAGATCTCCCTTGACCCTTACTTGCTCCTTGTTGGCCCCACACCTTGATCAACAAGCCTTCCCTCAAGAGTTGGATGTGCTGAATTCACTAGAGAGAGCCAAGGCATTGTCTAGGGGACTTCAGTCCTGAAACTTGGAATGCCAGATTCTGATACTGGCAGCAGGGTTATGTGCCAGGCCAAACAAGCCCACAGGAGAGCAGCAGGTTTGGATCCATTATGCACGCTTAGTCTTCCTGTTTTCTACATGTCTTGTGTAGATGTCACATCTCTGCTGAATTATACCTCTCTCTGGTGATTCTCACAGATTCAAAGAGTGAATTTTGTGCACATTGAGTCAAGGTCTTGAAATCTCCAGGAAGAAGAGGAAGGTCAGTGAGCCAGTGAAAGTCCTCATCCCTAAAAGAAAATGAAACTTCGGTGCCTTTAACTACGTCTGTTCTGCAAAAACATGTATGAAATAGTGTAACAGGAAAGTAAGTTCTTATCACCAAAACTTTTTTTTTTAAGTTTTTGCTCAACTTTTTTTACTCAGTTTACTAAGCTGCCAAACTGTTGAGAAGGACATGGGTTCAGTTTGCCAGAAGGAAACAAGATCACCAGGGCTGCCATGGGATGGCATTACCTCACAGCCAAGTTAGAGATAAGACAGACTTTGTATTTGCAAAACAACCACAGCAGCTATTTTGAAAAGAAATAAGCTGCTGTTCTTAAAGAAGAGGGTTTTTCTTTACATAATTAAACTCTTCAGGTATCTGGACTACTGAGAGATATTCTGACTTGCTATAACCTGTGTATTGGAATCCTTCTATAGATTTATTAAAACTCGCACAGAATAGCATAGGATATGCATGGAGGTGATTATCCAGGCATGATTTATATGTTGACTTCAATCACAAAGTTGACCAGCAGCATGTGGACCAAGATGCCCTCCCTGTGAAATTCCTCAGCTCTTGGCTTAAGCCCTGTTTTGTTGGCCAGCCCCAAACAGCTGACATGCAACAGTTCAAGAGCTTGGTTCCCTTGTAAGACCTATGTTGAATATTTTCCAAAAAATAGTTGAGTTTATCAGTCTGTAACTTGTAGGTGATTCTATTTGTCCTCTCCCTATTCTAGAAGAATTTTGATAGGCTTAACAATTAATGTGATATGAACAATAAATGACTTAAAGAATTGTTTTATGATTTATGTAACATTGAACTTCATTAATTGAATTTAATGAATGGGATAGATAAGTATTAAATGTGTATGCTTTACATGTGAGTGTGTGTTTTACTTGCCATGGTGTATGGGTGGTAATCAGAGGACTACTTGTTAGAGTTGGTTCTCCCCTTCCATCATGTGGATTCTGGAGACTGAATTTAGGTCATCAGCCTTGGCAGCAAGTGTCCTTATCCACTGAGCCATTTACCAGGCCTGCAAGGTGTTCTTTACTCGTCATATCTCACACTTGTTGCTCTTCTCACTTAGATCAGTATTTCTCCAAGACAGTGTGGCTCTCAGCATCTGGAGTGCTTATCACACAGTATGGTTTAACTGAACCTAACCAAACTGTCAGGGCTGAGTCCTGTGGAAAGTTCTTAGGATTCTATCACAGAAGTTGAGATTGTATGACCTTTGACAAAAGTGTATCTCTGGGCCGGATGTACCTTAGTCTGCAGAAGTCTGTGGTACGTGACAGGAAAGTCAAAGTAGCCTGCCTGTCTAGCACTGCCCTTTGCTGGACTTTCATTTGTTTCTGAGGACATAGGGCTGAGTATCAACTGAAGCCATAAACCTGAGTAAAGCACCAAGGACTGTGGTGGAAGAGGGGGTTGTATTTTCCCTGCCTAGCATATTAAGTAGATTCATGTAAGCCTGTTCTGCCACTAAAAGGAGCAGGAGGGGAAAGGTAATTGGGTTTATTATATCCTTGATAGAAGTGTAGCCTGAGTCATCATAATTTCTTTTAAGAGAATCACATAAGGAGATTTGCTGTCTAGTAGAGGGATTAGGTTTATTTTGTGTCTCTCCAGAGGGCAGATCCAAGACCAAATCTGTAAAAGCGTCAAGAGGTCAGTTTGGCTAAGAGTAAGCACCTCTTGAGCTGCACAGGCCGTCAGGATTTTGTAGTGGGCTGTCTCATAAGTTGATGAGCTGAAAGTCACTGCAAGCTGTGAACACACAGGGACTTCACCACATCTCTAGGGTCTTTGATTTACAGAGCAAATGAGCTATACAGAGTAATTAGTCAATCTGGATTTCAGAAGGAACCATTTTGTTTAAAAGAATTTAGCTCCCAATCTATGTTTACTTTTATTAGAAACTTAGCCTAAAATTGACAGTGATCCTTAAAGTTTAAAAATTGTCTGTAGTGATCTGACTTTATCTTTTAATGCCCCCATTCAACTAAAGAGCTTCTCACTGCCATTGGGTCCAGTGTGTTTCTGATGCAGTGAGTACATGAGGTGGGAGAGAAGTTGCTGGATGTCTGTCCTTGGTAGCCGTGCAGGGAAGAAGATCTGAGGAACAAGAACATGTGAAATAGCTGGTTTTACACTGCTGGTTTTACACTAGCTCTTACGTGCTAGCTATCAAGGACTGAAGACATTCAGTTTCATTCCCTGAAAGATTTATTTAAAGGGAAGAAATCCTTTAGTCTTTCATTTCTGTCCCTAGCTGTCAAAAAATGAATAAATACAACTACATCAAAAACTAGAAGAAAGGGAAAAGAGGGAAGGAGGGAGAGAAAGGTGGGGAAAGGAGAGGGTAGCCCCATGAAAACCTAGCTCCAGGGCAGGATACCTGCATTGTGCTCAGCTGGCCCTTCACTCACCCTGACTGTGCTTGCTTCCTCAGCACAGTTACAAAGATTAGAAGATGATAGCTTGGAAACTGGGGCGTTGTTAAATTAAAAATCATGTGGGGAAGTTTGACTTTGGCCGAGTGGTTTTCTCTCTTTACAGAAATTAGTCTAGCTAAAAAGAAATAGGCTGGGCTCAGCGTTGCCTCTAGCCTTTGAAGCCAGGCACCAAAACCACACCTTCGTTTCCCCTCCTGCAGGTCCCTCTGGTGTCTAGGCTCTTTCACTCTCCAGCTCACATCTGCCAGGAAGAGGCTGGAAATGGTATCAGTGTCAAAGTTGCAACGAGATAAGTTCAAACTTCTGTGGTATTTAAAATTCTAGTAACATTAGAGCTCATTTTGAGTGTAACTGAGAATTGTTGATTTATAGTTTCAAAGCCAACAGTATGAGATCTTTAGTGACTTCCACAGATTCTCATAGTAAAAACAATGCTCAGTTATAATGAATGTCATTTGGAAGAAAGCCCAAGTAACAGTCTAGCTCTGTACACGTGAGTGAATACCTAATTGTATCCTCTTTGGAAAGTACTAGTTTGTTTCTGTGGTAACATGCTAACTGTGATTTGTATATTGAGGTCCTTGCTGAGATATGATATATAATTTTCAGTATCCATAGACTACAAGGGTGTAGTTGAGGGCATCATTGTTTTGTTTTGTTTGTTGAAAACTTTTATTTTATTTTATTTTTAATGCCATGGTAAGGTTAAGTTTCTATCCCGAGAGTGAGACTTGAAAAGAGCTAACGAGCACAACTGTTCGCACAGTGCCCACCTGGGTGGACAGTGTCTCTGCAGATAGGGTTTCACTTTGGGAGCGCTCAAGGGTGCTCATATTTGCTCTTTTTTGTTTTGTTTTAGTTTGGGGGCTTGTTTCTTTTTTGTTGTTATTGTTGTTTTTGTTTTGTTTTGTTTCGTTGAGACAAGGTCTCTCTACATAGATCTGACTGTCCTGAAACTTGCTATGTAGACCAGGCTGGCCTAGAACTCAGAGATCTGCCTGCCTCTGCCTCCCTGGTGCTGGGATTAAAGGCATGCGCCCATATGCCCACTGAGAATCCTTCTTGTGGGAGATGATGTCTTACAGGTGTCCCTGGCTCACTGTGTACAAAGTCAGGAAAACTGCCCTGATACCCAGCTGGGAATTGCATGGAAGACCTGCTCTAAAGGTAACCCTGAAAAATCTTGCCTGGCAGTTAGAAAAATAGGCTGACCTATTCAGGGTCAGGATTTTTCTCTTATAATTCCAGTATGATACCTTTGAACCTTCATTGAAGTCTCACTCGGTGTTCTAGACTGATCTCATCTTGACCCTGGTGTTCAGCTCTACAAGCCCTTCTCCCCAAGGAGAGAGACAAGCCTAATGAAACAGCCAGAAACATCTGGAAGGCACTAAAGCACAGAAACTTTCTTTAGGGAGTTTCAGATACTTCAGAGCAGAAATCTAGTGTAAAAATGTCTTTGGAAGATTGGCATCTGGTTTTTCCACACTCCTAAAAGCTGTAGAAGCTTGGTTCCATTTGGATGAATATTAACTGGATCCAAGATAAAACAGTTTCCCATCTTCCCTGTAGCAAGATAGGAGGGGGCTGGAGAGATGGCTCAGTGGTTAAGAGCTCTGCCTGCTCTCCCAAAGGTCCTGAGTTCAATTCCCAGCAACCACATGGTGGCTCACAGCCATCTGCAATGAGATTTGGTGCCCTCTTCTGGCCTGCAGGGATACATGCAGGCAGAGCACTGTATACATAATAAATAAATAAAAATTACAAAAAAAAAAAAAGATAGTAAAGAAGAAGCCTGAGTTATCCAGGCCTGATGGTACACACCTGTAATCCTAGCACTCAGGAGTCTGAGGCTGGAGGACTGTGAGTTTAAGCCCAGTCTAAGCTACACAGCAAGACTCCATCCCAGAGAAAGAGGGAGGGCGGGAGGGAGAAGAAAAAGAAGCAAGAAAGGAAGAAGAAAGAAAAAAAAAACACATGCCTAGGATACTAAATTCAAACCTGACTACTATTTTCTAGACAAGTTATTTTACCTCTCGATGAAGCAAGAAAGTCAAGCAAACTGCCAAGTAAGCATGCAGCTAGGGCTCCATAGCTGCTCAGTGTGTGCACATGAGCATGCATGTGTGCATGTGTGTGTCTTCCTCAGTCTCTTGTCCACCTTATTTTTTGAGACAGATTTACCATGTACCTGGAACTTGCAGATTCAGTTAAGCTGGCTAGTCAACATGCTCCAGGAATCTGCCTGGTACACCTCCCTACACTGGGATTACAGGCAAGGACCACAACACTTGCCTTTTTACATTCATGCTGGAAATACGAACTCAGGTTCTCATGCTTATACAGCAAGCATGCTGTATTTGCTATTAAACCACCTTCTAAAGTCCTCAAATTGCTACCTTAAACTCTAGCGTGTCTTCAAGAACTGTGGGTCATCACGTCTTTTTTTTCCCCCTACTAATCATCTTTTCTAAGCTTGGAGCTGAGCTGACCCTTGACCCTACCTGTTCCCGGTGGCCTCTGGTCTCAGCATCTCCTTGCCCCTCTCCTCAGAATGGAAACTCTCTTTCCTTCAGGACAGTTCGTGGAAAAGAAGCAAGCTGTCCTCCCACATTTTAAATAGAAGCTAAGAAAACGAATGTTACCTAAGGACTGTGATATGAAAACAGACTGAATACACAAAAAGAGGAAATTTTAAGGAGAGCTTTATTCTACCTTCAAACATTTAAAGTGCTGTTAGGAAACTCAGAGAACCATAGACACATTGTGTTCCAGAGAACAGACACAGAGCAGATGAAGGAAATGGAAGGGTGGCAGGCATAACCTCCACAAAGTGAGGGTTTCTCCTCCGTACTTCAGCAGAGTGTGCGGCACATGGAAGGCATGCAGTGCCTTCCTGATTTATTAGCAATTAGAGCTGCCAGTGCTCACTACTTCTAGCGGGAACGTGCTTCTAAATACAGTTTCTAGGAAGTTGTTCCTTTGCATGAGAGTGGAAGAAGCTCAGTACTGAAATCCGCAGCTGCAAAGTTCTGTGACACTTTGTATTAATGGTAGGATTTCAGCAGAGATTCTTGGAAACGGGAATACTTCAAGGTCCTGTCCCCAAAAGACAATAAAGTTTAAAACCGAAGCTCTAAAGTTCACAGCCTGGTTGGACATCCTTTAGTAGTCCAAGTTACTGGGGTAAATTATTTATCTGCTCTCCCTATGTTTCCATCCCTGTCTAAAATGAGAGTGGGGTAGTATCTTTTTCAGTTAAGTGAGTCTCCATACTATAGGCAAAGCAAAAGACTGGATGGCATGCAGATTGTCATGTAACTGCTCAATAAATGTCAGTTACAGTGTATTATCTGACACTCTGGCTTCTTCTAAGCATTATTTTCAACTTTTCAGTATATTAAGGGGACAGCCTTTGTAGCACAATTAACCTGGACTTAGTTATTTTGCTAATCAAATGACAGTCTTGGGTGACATTAACCAACTCTTTGAATCTCTGAGCAAGTTTTAATGCAACAAGCAATAGGATCTCTGGCACATAGTTGATGAAACAGAGTCGCCCTGCTTATGTCTGGAAAGTAGTAGATACACAGTAAATATTTGTTTAATAAATTGATGAACTCAGCAGAATTCTTATTATTTCCTACATTTTATTTGCTTGTTTGTGATTAGGTAATACAGTCACATGACTTAAAATTCAAAAGGAATAAAAAGGTGTATATAAAAAGACATTGCTGGGGCTGGAGAGATGGCTCAGTGGTTAAGAGCTTTGACTGCTCTTCCAGAGGTCCTGAGTTCAATTCCCAGCAACCATATGGTGGCTCACAACCACTGGTAATAAGATCTGGTGCCAACTTCTGTCTGCAGGGACACATGCAGGCAGACCATTGTATACATAATAAATAAATAAATCCTAAAAAAAAAAAGACATTGCTTTCCTGCCCTCTAAGCATCTAGTTCCCTTCCCTAAAGGTAACTGGCATAACCACTTTCTCATATAGCTTTCCAGGGCTATTTTAGGCATAGACAAGCAAACATGCTTGCTTACACACACTCATTTCTCTTTTTAAACAAATAGCATCATGCATTGATCTAGGCATGATTATTGAAGTGGCTGCAAATGTATGAGTGAGTGGGAACATGCAAGGAGGAATTAGAATATAAGGCTCTCAGAGACAGAAAAGTCAACCAGAGATTAATAGCGTTGATACACATGTAGAGTGCTGAGGACCTGGACTCGTATACGAAAGGGGTGATCAGGGAAAGAATCACGTGAAGATTCTTTTCACTTACACTAGGATAACTATCAAGACATAAAGCATTTTTTACCATGTTAAAAAAAATACTCTCGTGTCCCTTAGCAAACCAGTCTACTTCACTGGGCTCACAGACCCACCCCTCTGCTTATTAGAGTACAGGACCTACCAACTTTGGGAGGACTTGTAAGCAGAGCTAATCACAGCATTGCTCCACGTGCTAATTCATTCAGTACTCCCATAAACTAATTGAGAGAAAGGGATCACGTGGCCAACGTGGCACAGCTAGTAAATATCAAAGTCATAACCATGAGACAAGGGCAACCTTTAATCAAGAAGATACTCAGGCTCCAACACAAAGACCTTGTTGCAGTTTGACAAAGGCATGTTTGGGGTGGGGGGGATCTTAGGTTAGGATCAGAAGAACTTGTTTACAGCCTTTAAGTGCGAAAAGCAACCAACTGCCTTCCTATATAGGTGCTTGTCAGTGAACAGAATTTTACTTCATTTGCCTTTGGTGTTGCACACCAACCCAGCTGCTTCTAAGAAATTATAACATCTAGAACCACCTCTTTATGTTAAAGAACTGATGTGGTCAGGTCATTACTAAGAATGACAAGTATCTCTGCCTATCTATGGGTTCCATGTCATTCTGAAACCACAAGGAATGTGGTTAAGTCCCCTGGTCACATCCCTCAACAAAGATTTATCAGTTTCACTGTTGTCTCCAAAGAGCCTTCCTCTTGGACTAAGATGTTAATTCATAATGATGTCCAACAATGGGCCTTCCCTACAGAATAACCTGTGAGAGGAATGAATTGCATTAATGTTAAGAAATGTCCCAACATGTGGAAATATCTCCTCAGGTAGAGGAGTGTCAGAAGGAATCCACTGAACTAAACTATAATGGAGACAAGTTCCCATAAAAGAAGTGCTGATTTGTTATCATCTGTCCTGTGAGTGAGGGGCATGATAGGTCATGATTGTAACCCCAGCATTTGGGAAGCAGAGTCAGAAGGATTGCGACAAGTTTAAGAATAGCCTCATCTACAGAGGGCCACCCTGCCCCAATTTTTTTTCTTGTAGAGATAGAGCCTACAAAAAACAGCATAGTTAAATGTGAATAGTGGGACCAATTTTCTCAAGTGAGTTTTATTAAATATAGATCTGATTTCCCAAGCATTTCAAGTATTTTGTACCACCTGTTATTTTGGGCCAAAGTTTGCTGTTTATTTGTACTCCCAGTTAACTTTGAGATACAATGTTAATACCATTTTCAAGTTAAAAAGATACTTCCAGTCAGCACAGAATGAAAGAAAATGATATTAGAGTGCACGTGCACCTGCCAGTATTTCAGTTTCGAGAGAGGTGGTCTATCTATTCCTGTTTCTTAGCTCCAAAATGTGAGGTTTTCCTGATTTCCACCCATAGTTATAACCAACCAGGTGGTAGAAGCTTGAGCCCTGCTGAGAGTCTTCTCTGAGACTGGCCAGCAGCTTTGACCTCTGCCCGGGCTCTCGGGCGGCTTAGGGGAGGGCTAGTGAGCTTCTGGGGAGAGCCTGACTATGCACCCATGAGTCCAAACAGAGCCTGGGTCACAAGCAGAGATGCTCAGACCGACCAGTTCTCTGCTCCTCCTCCAGAGGCTCTGGGACGACTGCTGAGCAAAAGTGAGATCCCTCTGAACCTAGTCACTGTTTAACTAAAATGCAGCCTTTAGGCTGTGGCTCAAGGGGCAACCGTTTTTACTAATATAATTCCTTCCTAAGCATAGCATACAAAACAGTCGTCCTCATGCTTTAGTTTGGTTTACCACCACTCTTTACGAGATTGTGGTAAACTAGGGCTCTGGGGCCCACATCTGTAACCCTAGCCCTCTGGAGGCTGAGGTAGGGGAATCATGAGTTCAAGGCCAGCATGGGATATATAATGAGACTCTGTGTCAGAAATAAAATGAAATTAAAAAAATAGGGGTGGAGTGGTGGGGCAGCCTATGGTGATGGCCCAGTGTGAAAAGTGACTGAGGTAGCAAGATGATAATACACCTTTCAATGCCCAGCAGTCACTTGAGTGGACAAGCAACATAAACATCAACACGGCTCTAACTTTAAATCAGCAGTTCCCAACCTTTGGGGTCAAATTAGCAGGCATCCTGCACATCAGATATTTATATTATGATTCATAACAGTAGCAAAATTAATTATGAAGAATCAACTAAATAATTTTATGGTTGGGGGTCACCACATGAGGAACTGTAGGTATTAAAGTGTCCCAGCGTTAGGAAGGCTGAGAACCACTGCTCTAAATCGTTAGTCTATAACACTTCTGATGGAAACTGTGCAGCCAATTCTGTAGTGAAAAGATGAACAACTAAAAGCTGTCAGGTATCAGTATTATTGTAATATTCCCTTTATCAAAACCCTGTAACTGAAATTTACAGGTAAGAATTTACAGTAAGCAGCAAATACTTGGAAACTTGTCCGTTAAGGTTTCCCCTTACAGAACTTCTGCTGTGAGCTTTTTAACCCTCTACAGCTAAGAAAAAACGAAAACCCTTGGTAATTAGTTTCTAAGGAAATCATATAAAGGTCATGGTACTAACAGAGCCTCCAGAGGGGCATATGTAAATAACCATCAGCATCTATTTTCTCAATTTATTTCCAAGAGCAAGAGTTAACTAAATCATTTTATAGTGACTTCATTTCCTGCTGCTCCCTCAAAACTAAGAATACAACAAATATTTGCATAGGTTTATTATTCACATTGAATCATGAATAATTCACTTTGTACAGACAGCTGAGTAAACAAGAGGTTTGGCGTTTCCTTTTCTATATTCCTTTTTCATTGGCTGGAAGGAAACTTCATTAGTACTGATTTCATATGATTTCCAGTGATACCCTGGTCTTCCTCCCACGTGGAAGAGCCCCATCTTTTGTGAGTTTTTTTTTTCAATTTTTACTTCTCACAATCCTTAAGTTCGACCTTACCAATTTTATATTTTTATTGCAAAATAAAAATGTATTTCAGCCACTCAGTTCTGCAGTCTGCAATACAAAAGAAAACATGTGTTTCCTCATTTTTCACACATTGGAGTCTTTTTACTGGATTCACTTTTACACGAATACTCTCTTAGTAGTAAGAGCAACCTCTGCAAACTCCA
Organism: Ondatra zibethicus; assembly: GCA_004026605.1. Taxonomy (NCBI): domain Eukaryota; kingdom Metazoa; phylum Chordata; class Mammalia; order Rodentia; family Cricetidae; genus Ondatra; species Ondatra zibethicus. The sequence continues at coordinate 142,465 of PVIU01000146.1, forward strand.
TCCGCATTGTCACTGCATCCTGCATCTCTGGCTGTCAGTCGTGAACAATTTCACAACCACCTGACTGTCTCCCACAAGCTGGTTCTCATTTCCCTCTGCTCCTCCCAGGTCTACGTGAGGAAGGGAAGCAAGCATTACAGAGCACAGGGTTGCCAAAGGCATTGCAACTTCTAAGCAAGGGGCAGACTTCACCAAAGGTCAAGGGTGTATCCATGACTGTGAACGTCACTAATCAAATGGTGACAGTAAACCTGTGGTTTAGGAGGGAATTATTAGGCTTTTCCGTAATTCACCGAGGACCAGATGATGGGAGTTATAGTATATCCTTGGGAAATCTCTGTTCTTTGTCCTTACCTGAAAACAACTGAGAGCTTACCCACCCACCAAAAAGGTCACACATCCACCCTCAGTCTGTTTGTCGGAGACAAATATAGGTATAAGTTAATAACACACATCACAAAATATGAATGTCATAGAAATATATAGTGAGCATGCCAGCGAAATTAATCACAATTTGACTAAGCTAAAAATATCTTTTTTAGTACAGTGCTTACCATGTGATAGATGATATAAATATTAACTCTTTAATTATAACAACCCTTTGAGATAAGTTATAGCCTTTATTCCCACTTAGAGATAGGAAATCAAGATACAGAGAAGTTGAGTAATTAAAGTCACCACAGGAAATGGCACAGTGAGTATTTGAACCCGGCAGTCTGGCTCCAATTACGTGCTTTTGATCACCATGCTTTGAATGAGAATAACACATGCTTATAGAAGAAAGCTTGGAAAAATAAGAAAAACATAAAAAAGAAACAAATTACCCATAATCCCCACCATCTATCTTAGTGTACTTCCCATGCACACACACATATGTATGTGTAAATATTTGCTTTAGTGAACTATATCTATATACACTTTCTGATTTTTTTCAGTTCATTATAATTTGTGAATATACTCTCACAGAAAGAGATTGATTTTACTGAATATTCATATCATTTTCTAAATAACTTACTTTGTTTCTTTGTGTGGTGTGTGTGTGTGTGTGTGTGTGTGTGTGTGTGTGTGTATACAGGTGTAGTCATCTATGCATGTCCATTACGGAGGCCAAGGTTGATGCTGGTATCTTCCTCTACTGCTCTTGTTTTTTTTACACAAGGTCTCTCAATGAAGCTGAACTCACAGTTTCAGCTGGCCAACAAGTCCCTGGGATCTGCCTATCTCCACCACCACCCCATCGTCGAGGTTATAGACATGCTCTGCTATGCCCAGCTTTTACATTGTGACTTTTTCCTTTGAAGTATTTTGCCTCCTGAACTCTTCTTTTGGCTCAGTTTCTTATTTGTGAGGTAGGGGAAAGGTCAGTGTGTGTGAAGAAAAATGTAGGCTAGTCAACAGGAAACTCAAAGTCCGTGATACAGCACAGTGGCCTCAGATTGTACCTTAGTGTGGCCGCTTTCTTTCTTTTATAGGTATTGATTGCAGTGATGATGATGACAGCTGCTGGGGGTGGAGTCCATTTGCCTAGAAAATAAAGCTATTACTATATTACTATTGCATTAAAGAGAAGGCTCTAAGGCCAAGACTGCTAGGTCATTGCTACCCCAGATCACACCTTTTAGCCAAGTTATATTTCATCCTGTCTAGAGCCAGAAGGCAACAGCACAATAGAGTGCTGACCTACCCTTAGAAGCAGCAAAAGGAAACTGGCTTTAAAGACCTTTTCCCTTGTTAATTGAATAACACTTGCTAATTTATTATTACTTGTTCCATTTTGAGTCATGGTTTCCTATATGTCCCCAGCTTGCCTCAAACAGTCCTCCTCCTGCCTCAGATCCTTATGTGCTCGGACTACAGACACATACTGCCACACCTGACTCTAATTAAAGAGACAAAGGGAAAAACAAAACAAACAACAACTCTCAGAAAAAGAAAAAAGTCAATGATACCCATCTTTGGGGAAAAAGAAAAGAATGAAGGCTGCATCCCTGCATTGTTTACCCATTCTCAAGTGGGCACATGCAGAGGCCAGGCAGGCATTCAAAGTGCTTCTCTGGGAATTACCCTCATATGCACATAAATTTCCACAGTAAGTACCTTTTGGAATTTGCATCCACTGAGTTGCTCTTTCTAACTGCATGTCCAATGTTCACACTTGAATTGTACTACCAGAAAATCGGTGCATATTAATTACTAAGTCAAGTCTTTTTCTTCTTGGAAACTAACACTAATAGGAGCTGTATATCCTCCCTTGTCCTATTATTTATCCCTTTAAAACACTTTTTCCACTTCCCAGTCCCTGGTACCCTGGGAGTGATGCAAGAGGAGCTATTTGGGGTTTAGATGTGGGACCAGGCAGAGAAATGGATAGGGTGAAATTTATCTTTAGCCCTAAAACTAAGGCCAAATCTTGCATGCAATGTTTTGAAAACAACCATGCTTCTTTCTGTCTTTGTCTTCCCTTCTCATGTGTGTGGCTGGGGGGGGGGGGACAAAGCACTGGGACAGAGGACTGATTAGCCATTCTGCCTCAGTCTTCTTCTGTTGAAGTTCACAACTCTGTCAGTCTTCAGACTCCAAAGTTGCTCCTTTAAGGTAAGAGCCAAAGTGTTGGGGAGCAGTGAATGTCAAGCATAGTCCTTGCAGGGAGGATTGTAACAAAGCTCTGTTAGTTTAACACAAGTCAATGCACTGCATAGTAACCTTTCGTCCAAGGACACACTGCATTTACAGTGGTGGTCCCATGAGATTGTATCACCTTCTGACATGGTTTCCAACTTAGAGTAAGAACACTCTGTGTTTGCACAATGATGAAATTGCCTGGCCACACATTTCTCAGATTGCCTCTCTGTTGTTAAGTGACACGAAACGGTACAGCTTACTCCATAGCCGGGAGAGCCTGAGCCAGCTGCCCCAGTCACAGTTTATGGAGGAGGCAGGGCCTAAGCTAATATTGCAGTGTGTGTCCTGTGGCTTGACTCTCCTCTCACCTTGAGACTCCCTCCACACCTATCCAGCTCTACTGTAGCCTTTGTAAAGTCTAGTCAAAGGGTCCAATAGTTAGTATTTGGCCTCTACCCTCTCCTGAGAAGCTCTGACCTGAAGCCCACTGCTGTCTGCTACCTTGTGTCTTCACACCCTGCTTTCCATTCCTCCAGGGCTCCCGAAGACCTCTCCAGTCCTGCTGTCCTGGAAAGCCACTTAGAACCTAGATACTTTTTCCCCACAGTTAAATTCATTTGCCCTACATCGTATCTCTCTACATAGAGGCCAGTTCTGCTAAGAGACTGCAAACAGGCAATGACATACTATTTTAATATCCCAAAGCCCTAAGGATCACTAGTAGCTGTGTAAGCCATTAGCCCTAAAAAAGTCATCTGTGAATGGACAGAAATTAGGAGACAGTGAAATAATTTCGAATGCCACATATATCAAGTAATTTTCTCTTGCCCTCCAAATCCCTCTTTTTTTTATTTTTTTATTATTTTATGTGTATGTTCTGCCTGCTTGTATGTGTGTACACTCTATGCATGCCTTATATCCTACAGGTCAGAAGAGGATGTAGGACCTCCTGGAACTGGAATTAAGGATGGTCATAAGATGCTGTATAGGTCCTGGAAACTGAACCCAGCTCCTCTACAAGAGCAGCAAATGCTCTTAACCACAGAGCGACCTCTCCACACACACTCATTCTTTCTTAAAGCAAACTTGAGGGTATTGGACCCTTCTGCCCAGATTCCTGCCACAGTCTATGAGCCAGTCTCCTGGCCTCCAAACATGGGCATCAACCCTTTTCCCAGACTGGGCTAGGGCTTGGATAGCACCTTTCTAGAGTATAAATCTGTGTAGGTTTATTCTCTGCCTAAAATCTGCTGCAGTTCCCAGGGCCAGGTTAGCATTGCTGAAGCACTGTATGCTGTGGCCTCTGGACCCGTCTCTTGGCATATGCCAGCTCCCTTCCACCTCCTGTGTTTGGAGCAGGCTGGGCTCTTTTCCTACATGACTCTTCTCTGCTGGTGGCCTTTCCAATGTCAAGTAATTTTCGTAGATCTCAGTTTGATCATTATTTCCTTCTGGAAGTCTTTCTGATGTGGGTCAGAAATCCCCTCCTTTGTGCCCCTCTCCCACCCATCTCCTCATCTTGTACCCAGAACATAGTTCTGACTGACTGGCCCCTCCTCTTGCCCTGTAAGCTCCCTGGGAAGAGGCAACTAAAGAGGCATCCTTGCCCTACCTCCTGCCCCAGGGCAAGTGAGGAAGAAGGGGTGAATGAATTCCTGGCACCTTTCCTGGAACATAGACAGTGCTCAATTATTTTTTAAGCATGTTACTCTTAAAAATATTTGCATTTCAAAACCCAGTCATCATTGCTTTGCTCCATATAAAAGAATAATTGGAAGAATAGGCTTAAACAAGAAATACAGTATTTCTAGCTGGGTGGTGGTGGTGCATGCCTTTAATCCCAGCACTCGGGAGGCAGAGGCAGGTGGATCTCTGTAAGTTCAAGGCCAGCCTGGTCTACAGAGCGAGTTCCAGGACAGCTAGGGCTGTTACATAGAGAAATCCTGTCTCAAAAAAAGAAAGAAGAAAAGAAAAGAAAAAATACAGTATTTTTTTAATACAAAAAGGGAAAGGGAAGACTGGTAACGGCAAAAATATTGTCACATGATTAGCACTCGTCCTTCTGTGGCAATTATAGGCATCCTAGTTGACGCTTAAAATACTTCTGTGACCTGGATTGGACTCACATTTCTGAGTATATTAATTTTATGTCTAAAATTAAAAGCATCAGAAACCCCCATGAATTAGCTTAAGAGGAAAAAGAAAGATAGAGCATTGTTATAACAATGGAGGTTTCTCCTAGAGTCCAAGCATGTAATTGATTTTTGGATAGAGACTAGTGCTTTAGAAATCCAATGTTTCTGGGAGGTTTATTTCTGCTTCTCTCCCCACACAGAATTTATTCTTCTTATAACTGTCATTATATTTTATTTATTTATGGGGTGGCATCATATGTGCCATAGCATGTGTGTGGAGGTCAGAGGGTAACTTGTGGGAATTAGTTCTCTCCTTCCACCATGGGTCCTGAGGATCAGGTAGTCATGCTTGGCAGCAAGTGTCTCATCCATTACCTCTTAGATTTTGTTTTTCCTTTTGCCAGTACACCGTTCTCATTTCCTGGTTGTGCCTGGGGAGGGTTTATGTGGCTTGCACTTCCAGGTCATAATCTATCACTGAGGGAAGATAGGACTGGGACTGAAGCAGAAGCCATGGGAGAACTCTACTTGCTGGCTTGTTCTCTCTCTGGCTTGATGCCTTCCTTATCCAGGCCAGGACCACCTGCCTAGGAAATGACGCCACTCACGGTGGGGTGGGCCCTCTTACATCAAGTAAGGCAATTAAGACAGTCACAGACTGTGCACACCTTTAATCCCAGCACTTGGGAGGCAGAGGCAGACAGATCTCTGTGAGTTCGAGGCCAGCCTGGTCTACAAAAACAACTAGTTCCAGGACAGGCTCCAAAGCTACAGAGAAACCTTGTCTCAAAATTCCCCCACTCCCCCTCCAAAAGAGAAGACAGTCACATACCAACCTGATAAAGACAATTACTTGCAATGTTTTTGGTTTTTTTGTTGTTTTCAGTGATTCTAGATTGTCAAGTTGACAGTTAATACTAACTAGGACAGTGTCAGATGGGAGGTGTCCACAGTGGCTGGGGCAGGGTGAGAGCTGAACATGACAGAGACCCAATCTCATGGTTATGTGGAGATAGGTTTGGGGCTGGGAGGGGAGGAGGTTCTCAGAGGTTCTGCCTGAAAAGCTTAAGGGACTTGTCTGAGAGCAAAGAAAGATAGAGCAGGAATTGGGCTGGTGAGATGGCACAGCAGGCAGAGGTGCAACCAAACCTGAGGATTTGAGTTCAATCCCTAGGACCCACGTGGTGGAAGGGGAGAACCAACTCCTGCAAGTTGTCCTCTGACCTTGACCCATGTATACAACATGCAATAAATAAATAAACAAACAAACAAGTGAAGTGCTTTTAAAATTTTTAAAGAGACTAAGAATCTTTCACTATCTAAAGTCAAAAAATCATATTTTTCAATCAAGAACTAAAATACTGAGAATAGACATAGTTTTGACATGTGACTAAAATGTGCATTTTACAGTGCATATCTGCTGGGCAAAAATGTACTGTTTAGGCTGGAGAGACAGCTCAGTGATTAAGAATATTTGCTGCTTTTGAAGAGTTTCCAGTACCATGAATGGCTCACAATCATTTATAACTCCAGTTCTATAGGATCTGGTGCCCTCTTCTAGCCTTGGCAGGCACTGCACCTACATGGTGAACACACACTCACTCACTCACTCACATACACACACACACTTATAAATATTAAATTCTTTTCAAGAATAATGGCTGTTGAAAAAAGTCTCTATTAGAAATGTGCTGTCAGCTGCTTGGCAAGAAGAACACCCCAAAGTTCTTTGGAAGTCAGCATAAAATTAAATAAGAACAACCTATTTTAAATCAAAGCAAGAGAATTAACAAACTAAATTTATTAAAACAATCATTTTTAAAATTAAAGAATAAATTTTAAAACTTGATAACTTAGTCGGGAAGTGGTGATGTATGCCTTTAAAATACCAGCACTCAGGAAGCAGAGGCAGGCGGATCTCTGTGAGTTTGAGGTCAGCCTGGTCCACAGAGTAAGTTCCAGGACAGCCAACGCTATACAGAGAAATCCTGTCTCGAAAAACCAGCAAAAAGGAACCATGAATTCTGAGATCTCACTTCCGGGAATAGAGTCAAGGAGTCTGCATTCCTTCTAGGTACCCAGTGGGTTTTGATACACTTTTTCTTCTCTCTGTGCTCTGATGGAGCCATCTGGTCAGGGTCACCGGAGACAGGCCAACCCCCAGAGACCGCCCCAGTTCGGTACTCTCCACACATACAAACCATTTTTCTCTGCATAATAGGCACAATTCTGCTGACTCCCTACCACCCTCACTATCAAAATACAAGCTTCACTATCCAAAACACAGGCATCCATCTGCACTGGACGGACAAACAGAGGGGGAAATATCCAGACACTGGAATATTATTCACCTTTAAAATGGAATAAAGTTCTAATATGTACTACGATATTGATAAAACTTGAAAGCATTGTGCTTAGCAAGGTATGGCAGTCAGAAAAGGATGATAATTGTATTATACCACTCCTATGAAGTACCAAGAAGCAAGTTCAAAGAAAGTAGAAGTGTGATTGCCAGAAGCTAGGGAGAGGGGAAGTGGGGAGCTAGTGCTTAATGAACAGAAGTTTCAATTTTACAGCATGAAGCAGTCTGGAAATGCATGGTGGTGATGGCTGCACAATGTTATGCATGTCAGGACCACTGACCCTGACTAAAATGGTAAGGTGTGTGTGTGTGTGTGTGTGTGTGTGTGTGTGTGTGTGTGTGTGTGTGTGTGTGTGTGTGTGTGTGTGTGTGTGTATAAAAACAAAATGAAGCAAATTTCATTTACTGTTTTGTAGGTAGAAAGACATTCTAGCCTAGGCTAGCCTCAAACTCTTCTAGCCTTCTGACTCAACTTCCTGAGTGCTTGGATTACAGACATGGGCCAACTACTAAGAGGCTGATGGGTAATGTAGTAAGGCTGAGGACTCTGTCTCTTTAGAAGCTTAGCCAGTGGAGAGGAAGAGCAGAAGAAAATGGAGAAAGGCAGGTGGAGGCTAGAATGACATTTTGGAAACTTTGAGAGCATATGTGAGGTCACATGATGTGCCAGCCAACAAAACTGCTAAGGCTGGAAACATCAGTGTGCCCTCCAGAGAGAACAGCTGTAGCACTGCAATGTCCCAGAGATCTGGGGGCACGTTTGAAGACAGCAGAATGCTGAAAGAGGTAGTGGAACAGAGGCTGCCTCCTCTCTGGTGGTAGAAGCCATTAGAGAGCAGAGCGAAGTCAGCTTAGACTCCCATGTGTTCTAATTCAGAGGAATGGATAGGAACTCAATTCCATCTTCCTTAAAAAGAACAACAACATAGGTTATGGAGGTGTCGTTCAGCAGCAGAGTACTTCTCTGGCATGTCCAAGGTCCCAGGTTCGGTACCCATCAAAACAAAAACAAAACCACGTGAATTGCTATGAGTAAGAAAGCAAAAAGCAAGGAAAAAGAAACAAGGAAGACAGGCCGGTCTGGGTTTGCAGGACTGGCATGGGGGATGTTTCTGCCCTGCTCTGAGTTTTAGTGGGTAGTCCTAAGTTCCAGGCACTGGGCAGTTTTCCAACTTGGGGAAGTTACTCAATAAGAAGAAGCCAACTCCAGACAGCTCGTCGGGAAATGTGGGGAGTCAGTGCCTGGGTGGTTTTCATGCTAATCCAGGATTTATTAAAGCTCAGAAAGCAAGCAGCAGAGAGTGCTTTTATAATGAGACGTTTCTGCAAGGAGAGTCATCAGCGTTTTGATAGAAAAAGGGATTTCTGTCTGAAATTCTCTGAGTGAGGCAGCTTGGAAGAGAAGGCGCCCTCATGCTTTCCTAGTCCTCCCCTCCCCCATGCAGTTTTCACTTGCTCTTAGGAAGATTTGGACTCTTGATAGCTAACTTTCCCTTTTCCCATTCTAATGTGAGGTGACATGGCCTGTTTCTGCCAGTTACGTGATGGTCTTTACTACACTAACAGTCTGTATGTAAATTAAATTGTTTTAAATATACAAAGATAGATAGGGAAGCCCTGCTCGAAGTCATTTGTAACAGTCAGCCCTCTGTATTCACGGGTTCTATGTCCTATATTCAAGGAACTCAAGATCACAGATGCTGGTAGATTCCCACAGCTGCTTTTATACTGACTTTCCATTATTCCCTAAACTTTACTATTCAGTGTAAGTGGAAGTTTCTCTTCCACTCACCAGTTCCCGAATAACCACTATGAGGTTTAATATTGATTATAATTATTTGGGCTATTAGCTCAGCCTTATTATTAACTAGCCTAAATTAACCCATTTCTATTATTCTATATTTTACCACAAGGCTTGTTACCTCACATCTTGCTTCTCCAGAGGCTGCTGGTGTCTCTCTAACTCTGCCCTTCTTCTCCCTATAGCTCTGTTTGGATTTCCCACCCAGCTCTATTCTGCCTGGCTATTGGCAAATCAGCTTCTTTATTAACCAATGGTTAAAAAAAAAAACAAAAACATATTCACAGCATACAGAAAGACATTCCACATCATTTCCCATTTTCTTTAATCAAAAAGAAAGGTTTCAACTTTTTTTTTTTACCTGACATTGTCCTATGAAGGTTTCAACTTTAATGTAGTAAAATTACATATAACAAAATGGTTATCAAACAAGAATTACAGTTGTAATATTTAGTCTATTTGTACTTGACAAAATTAAAGAAAATATCATCTATCCTATCTTTGTAAGTCTAATTTTTTATCATAACTAAGGAAAACTATAACTATTTAGTCTTCAACTCCATCAAAGAACCCAGAAGGATATAATATTACCTGATACAGAAGTGCATTGTAAGCAACTTCAAAAATTCTAGAAATGACAGAAATATCTGACTGTCTGGACAGCCACCCAAAGTTCTTCTGTAACATTGGGCCATCCATTTTTAGCCTACAGTCTTAAAGTATCTGGCAGATTTTTCAGTTGAAAAATTTGAAGGACTATCCCTTTGATTTTGGCAAAATTTGTCAGTAGCTTTCTTTAGTGTCCTGCCGAATGTCTGGCAGACTCTTTCATGAAGCAGGAATACTCAAGGACTGTCTCACCTTGTTTTGGCAAGTTCAGTAGTCATTTTTCTGTGGATTCTGCATGTCCAGTTCATACAGCATATTGTCAAGCAGTCCAGGCAAGAGCAGTTTCTTGCCCAAATGCCTAGCCTTGCCACATTGAAAGCAAACTCCATAAGGGGCTTCATCAATGTACATCATCCTCTTGAAGTTATTGGTGCTGCCAGGAGAAGACATCTCACATCCAAAGAATTCTAAGTTTTTAAAACATTTTAAATGCCATATTCTGTAGGTCTTTTAAGTGTTTAAAGATTACCTATTTATCTGAAATATATCTCTACATATTTAGAAAACATAGCTAGCTTGACTATAAGTTTGACTATTATAGATTACTATTAATCTGTATTTTTAATTATATATTGCATTTTTAAATAAGCTGTATAAATATAATACCTTAAACAAAAGTAGAAATATATATACAATATAACAAAATTGACTTAAATTTGTATCAATAAACCAAAACCATACCAGTATAAAGTATTTTAAGATTAACAGTTGTTTTTGGATTAAAGTAGATTCAATAATCTACCTTTTTTATCATCTCTATATCAGTTCATCTCTTTGCACTCCATGAGTTATGATAATATAGAGGTGATGTAAATTATACAGAAGAATGTACATGTGTTTTAGACAAATATTGTGCTGTTTTATACAAGAGAGTTAAGCATGTTGATTTTAATATCTAAAGATCCCAGGGGAGTTGTGGCTTCATTCATCTTCCATGAACACCAAATATGCTGGTTACTTTGTCAACTGGATTGAAGAATGCATAGAACATTCATAAAGCATGCCTCTGAGTGCACCTGTGAAGGAATTTCCACAGATAGATGGGTGAATGGATCATCCCATGGATGGAGTCTGCTATAGAGAGGTGGTGGTGGAATGGAGAAAATGAGAGGCTGAAGGAACTAGGTCAGTGGAGAGCAATCCTTGGATGTGTCTTTTCCGTCTTCTTCCTGCATGTTCCTTTCTCTGGTTCTTGTCTGCCATGAGGTAAATTGCTTTCTCTTCCGTGTGTTCCCTGTACTGTTCTTGCCAAGTTCATAGGCTAAGCAGCTATGGACACTTGGAATCCATGATCCCAAACAAATCTTTCCTCACAACTGTTTCTATCGGATAACTGCTTCTAGCTACTCAAAAGCAGCTAACGTATCAAGGGACTACTGTATAGTCCTACCAAGTGACTAGACACTTCCAGAAACATTGTGCTCAGAGCTCTAGATTTTGGTTTCTCCCTTTTGCTGCTAGAACATTCATTATATGTATTTTAAAAATGTAATGTAGTTTAGGTTAATCGTCTTTCCTTACCTGTCTTTATTCTACAAGAATTGATATTAAACAGATTCCCTTAGACTTAGAAAAAAAAATTCTGAGGTTTCCTTAGGACTTTATAAATTTTTACTTTTTCATGTAGCAGTTGTTTCATTGATTTGTTTTTTCAATTTCCAAACACACTGGAAGATATTACCTGAGCATGGCTTTGGCAAGTTTCAGTGTGAGCAGCGGATTTTTATTTATTTATTTATTTTCGAGACAGGGTTTCTCTGTAGCTTTGGTGCCTGTCCTGGAACTCACTCTGTAGACCAGGCTGGCCTCGAACTCACAAAAATCCGCCTGCCTCTACCTCCCGGGTGCTGGGATTAAAGTCGTTCACCACCACTGCCCGGCTGTGGGCAAGTTCTTAAGCATACGTTGAGGCTGATTTTTCAGTGGTCAGCTCAGTGTTTGTTGTAGGGAGAGCTTATGTTGGCAAGAATGCTATAGGCAAAGCTATTTATTCAGCCACCATAGGAAGCAGCAGCAAGCCCTGAAGAGGGGTTCAGATGATGGATAGGAAGAAAGGAGCATGCAGCCTCAGAGATGTGGAAATGAAAAAGGGGTGACAAACAGGCCAGTGTGGCAGGGTTTCCAGAATGAAGGAACTGGAAAAGTTTGAGGACAAAGTCTGTGTTAAGTGTTTGCAAACACTAGGCTGGCAAGATGGCTCAGCAAGAAAGGCTGTGTCGTTAAGTCTAATGGCCTGAGCTCAACCTCTGAGATGTGTAAAAGTGGAAGGAGAGAACCAACTCCACAGTGTCCTCTGACCTTTGCCCCCACACACTAACAACAATGACAGTAATAGCAATCAAGTTGTTTTTGTTTTTTTTTAAGAATTGTAAACATTTGTGAGAGACTATAAGTATTAAGAGTCAAGTACTCTGAGGGCTGGAGAGGTGGCGAGATGGCTCAGAGGTTAAGAACACTTGTTGCTCTTGTAGAGTACTGAGCTTTCAGTTTCTAGCACCCACATGATGGCTCAAACCATCAGTAACTTCAGTTCCAGGGAACATCTTCTTGTGACTTTCTTGGGCACCAGACACACCCACAGCACACATACATGGATGCAGATAAAATACTCAAAAATAATATAAAAAACAGTCAAATATCCTGAACTATCATTTCTTTAGTTTTTATGAGGTTATTTCTGTTTCATTAGACAGGGGGATGCTTGGGTTTGACTATAACTTGGTCTTTTCTAATTTTCAAATTATATTTTGTGTGTGTGAGAGAGAGAGAGGAGAGAGAGAGAGAGAAGTGGTGCACATATAGAAGTCAGAGGACAACTTGCAGGAGTCAGTTCTTTCCTTCTTGGGCATAAAATTCAGGTCATTAGTCTTGGCAGTAAGTACCTTCACATGCTAAGTCATCTTGCCATCCCTGGTCTTTTTATATAAAGTTTCTGTAATTCTGTGCAGAAGGAAGTAGAATGGTTTGAGTTCTGCTGTGACTCTTATTTCAGCAGGGCAGCTGACATAGGCTGCCATATTCCTGGTACAAGTAAACATCCATCCCCAAAGACTGATGATGGATTGATGGCAGGACAGACGCAGGACCGGTGCAATAACAACTCCATTTGGCCCATTTCTTTTTTCCATTTTCATGGCTGTTTGCTAATGACATTGGAAACACACACAGCATACATACATGCATCAGAGTTTCAAGTGGTGCGAAATGGGTAGGGATAAATAAACGCATTTGTTGACATATCAAAAGAAGGCTTTACTTCCTTTCAGTCTGAGCTACCATCTTCTAGTAATTTACCAAAGGTACACAAGGAGAGAGAGAGATGAGGTAAGATGTTCATATGTGGACATATATTTTTTTCTTTAAACCACTCAGAAATTGTGTGTGTGTGTGTGTGTGTGTATGTGTGTGTGTGTGTGTGTGTGTGTACTTTAGACCATTCATAAAACATGGGGTTGCTCCTGTGACTGCATATTGTTAGGTCCACAGCAGCCCCCCCAAATGGCAGTGCTGGTGATAATGTCCTAAACAAAAAGTCATTGGCTGGGCAAAGAATTGTTATTGGGGAAGAAAAAGTCTCAAGGCAGGTTTCTTTTTACCAGGAACTTCCCTTAATCTGCCTCCAAAGGTCATCTACTTCTAGCAAGAGCATCTAGTTCTCAGTCAATCAGCCTGTATCCGCTCAAAGACCACCCCCTCTCCCCTGCTGACTGTCATATAAACCCTCTTGCTTTTCTGCCATTTTACTCCTCTCTGCCCCCACCCCCACCCCAGATAGCCTTGGCAGTTCGATCCCCAATAAATCTTTCTTTCCACCCATGGAGTGGTCCAATTTGTTTCACTGCACCCTTGATTAATTTGGTGCAGAATGGTGGGGCCCCTTTTCAAATAGTCCCATCCTACCCAACTGAACCAAACCACCACCTCTATGTTGGCTTCTGCTTCCCACCACATTCAACTCCATATTTTCAGAGTCTGTCTCTTCAGCCATTTCCCCATCTAGTCTACCTACTTGTCTCTTCTTGACTACTTGGGTAGGTATCCTCTTGGAGCTGCCTGCTTTGTTTCTCTCTGAATTTTGTTGACTTGCTGGAAATTCTCTCTCTCTCTCTCTCTCTCTCTCTCTCTCTCTCTCTCTCTCTCTCTCTCTGGAATTTGCTACAAAAGTTGGGTTGGCACATTAGGCAGCTTCCTGATTGCCTATCATGCAGAGAAGGGACGCCTCTCCACTAATGCTGGGCATCTCTCTGATGAGTCTCCGTCTGCTTGGGGGTGCCCCTCTGAAGGGCCTCTGTCTGCTTGGGGTGCTCTCAAATTGAGACTCAATCTCACAACGCTTTCCCCTTACAGTGCTGCCTTCCTGTGGCTTGTGCTATGGGAATCCTCCCTCCTCCCTCTGGCAGGATTCCTTCCTACTTAGGATCCTTTTCTAATTTTTCCTGACTCTTCCTTGCTCTGCTCCTGGAAATTCTTTCCTGCTACCCTTCCAAGGACCTCACCTTTTTGCCTACTCTGTCTCTTGCCCACTCCTGAAGCTTGCTGTCTCTCTCACTTGCCTCTGGAGCCTGAACTAACCGTGTGCTCTTTTTAGACTCCTGACTCCTGTCACCTGCCTTCTCTAATCTCTTTCCCTTCTCAGAGATTCTGTTAAGCCACACTGTATTGCTACAAACAACGTGACCTCAGTACAAAGTAATGAGTCTCAATGACCAGAAAATGGCACACCTGATTTCCAGACTTTTACAGATTGTGACAACTTCTGCCATTGCACAAGTGATTTGAAAATCCCTTTAACTCTTGTTTTCTCTACTCTCTGCTCTGAAAGTCTCTTATCTATAAGCCTTCTTTGCTCTACGCTCGCTCTTGTCCCTCCCTCTGATCACTGATTCTGGCTTACAGGATTAAATGTCTTAAGTATGGATAATATTGGAACGTTGTCACATGCTGTCCTACTCTACTGAAAAGCTCTGGAGGAGGAATTTGGCCTGTCCACTACAGATCCAAGCTTGTTTGTTTAAAAGTTTCTTCCAAAGCCTTTGTTCTGGGCAGGTGGGACACCTGGCTCTGTGACGGAGGTGGGGGGTGGTGGTGAAAGGAGAACAAAACAGAGCAGCTCAGGAAAAGGACGTGTGCGCTTGAGAACAACTAAGAGGTAAACTCTTCCAACAGAAGTTACTAATGGTGAATGTAATCACAGATTTTGACTCTCAGTGCTGCCACCCCCTTTTGCTTGGCTCTGTTTACTATCTTTGAAGCTTTTGCTGAAATGTAAACTTTCTTTAATCTCAGGATTTGTAAAATCCTTTAGGAGTGCTTTTAAAAAATGTGTAATATCAAGCAGTGACACCACACGCCTTTAATCCCAGTACTCAGGTGACAGAGTTAAGCGATCTCTGTGAGTTCAAGGCCAACCTGGTCCACAGACTGAGTTCCAGGACAGCCTGAGAAACACAGAGAAACCCTGCCTCAGGGGCGGAGGTGGGGGAGAGTGTAAAATCCCAACAGAGAAAAAGTTACCTTAAAACTTATAATAAATAAATAAACAAATAAGAGGGTTGATAGTTAAAAATCTATGTATAGGTAATCTTAATTTGCTACAACATATCATATGTGTAATTTGGATTCAACTCTTGTTTAGAAAAATAAAGATGCTTGAAGATGGTTTGCTTTATTTTATTTTTCCTAGACCAAGAAGACAACACCAGGCCTCTAAGATATTTTGTGACAAGGGTGGATTTTTTTTATGATGATTTTTGTCCTAAGAGTAAAAACAACAGATGAGGACAAAATCATTAATGGGGATTATAAAAAATAGGATTTTACAGCAAATGTTTGGTGATGAAGGCTTATAAATTCCTCGAGGTCTAATGATCTATTCCAGCTAACAGAAACTGACAGAAAGGATATATATCTAACCACTTACACCTTCACTAATTTTTTAAGCTTTAGCTATTTGAGGAAACTGAGTCATATAAAAAACTGTGATATTTTGCAAAAGTCTGTTATGAAAGGATCAGGAAATGTGGTTCCCAGACTCTCCATGGACTATATTTGTGGGTTAAAGTTTGTTTTGCTAAAGAATATTCAATTCAAAATTATAAATTTTAAGGCTCAAATTTAATAAGAATAAAATTATAAAATCCTAATCTTACTAACTTGTTATAAACTGTTATGGGTAGTTAAAACATGGAAGCTGATGGTCAGCCAGTCACCTTATAATTGATCAAGATTTTTAATGTACTCAGCACTATGTTTCTAGTCATGCTAAGTACAAATGTAATTCATTTACAGGGATAAGCTTTAGAGGGAGGGAGAGACCAACCATGTTAAGCATAGAGCAAGTAACTAAAAATAAAAGTTTGTTTAATATAAAACAATATTCAAATTCAGGTCTAGTAAGCGAGAACTTGCCAGGCATGGTGGAACACGCCTGTATTCCCAGCAGTCAGTAGGCAGAGGTAGGCAAATCTCTGTGAATTCAAGGCTAGCTTGGTCTACTTAGTGAATTCCAGGACAACCAGGAATGTAGAGAGACCTGGTGTCAAGAGAGAGACAGAGAGAAAACTTAAGAGACTATAATGTGGCCTTATATCCCCGCAGAGATCTGTTGAATATGGTATTTAAGGTGTTTAATAAAAGGGAGAATCAGGAAAGAGTGAAAAAGGCCACCCATGATAGACAGAAGTATGGTACTTCTATCATGCTCCTGGCAGCATTCCTGGGGCCACCTCAAGAGGTGATGGGGCACCAACAGACCTGGAGCCTTCTTCAAGTTTGGCAACACTGGTCACTGGACGAAGAATTGCACTTCACCTCACCCACCGTCAGGATCCTGCCCAAAGCATGGACTGACAGGACGCTGGGAGGCTGACTGTTTCTCTCTGCCTTGCCAAGGTAAGCCAGTCCCCAAGTTCTTCCTCCACAGGACAATCTTTCTGATCTCCTGGGCCTGGCAGCCAAAGACTGATGCTGCCCTGGAAACCTCAGCCTCTAGCAACCAAGAGGAGGTGAAGTCTCTGTTGCTTTTTAATAGATTCTAGGGCTATACTTCCTGCTCATCTGGTAAAAGTTATCCTTTTCAGACCTCTGATGGGTGTTGATGGCCAGTCCCACCCTCCTAGAGCTACAGGTCCTCTACTGTGCCCTCTGGGGCCACCTAACAACTCACTCCTCATCAAGCCTGGTTACCCAACCCCATGTTGAGCATTGATATCATGGCTAAATCACACTTTGCCTTTCCTTTTCATCCAACTCCTTCTGGAATTTTCTTTCTTTCCAGCTCCTGAAGAGCCTTCTTGTTCACCAGCTGACACTAATGCTTTGCCCTGTTCTCTTCCAGACTCCCTCCCTGACTCAAAAGTATGGGGCACCTCCTCTCTTCTGTGGCTTCCTGTCATCCCCCCATTAAGATCTTACTCCAAGACCCTACCTACCTGTCACTCTTAATACAATATCCCTTTAAAACAGACAAGATCTAAAACCTATCATATACTGCCTTCTTAATAAAGGTATCTGCTGTAGAATATTAAGATGTATTACACTAAAAAAAAAAGATGTGTTATGTTTGTTTATGCTGTGGAATGTTTGTTTAATGGTGCAAAGATGTGTTGATTTCCTTTATGTTGCATTTGCTTAACTCTGTGAAGCTGTGTTCTATATCTTGCAGGCAACAGGAAGTGATCTGACTGTTACACTGAACAAAGCTTGAGCAAAAGAGACCTCAAAGTCATCCCCGACACATTTCCTCTAACAAGGTCACACCTCCTAATAGTGCCACTCCCTTTAGGAGCTATTTTCTTTCAAGCCACCACAGTTACCCAGCATGTTGTCAGCATTTTAAACAAGGCATATTTTTTTGTCAAGAGGACTAACATGCATATCGAGCATATCAAGCACCAAAAACCCAAGATTGCTTCCTGAGTCGAGATGGAGAACAATAAGAAAAAGAAAGGGACCGAAAGAAAGGTCTCTGGTTCTACTGAGAACCAGTCTGCTCTAGCTAGAGATTCCCACTTGAGGATAACCAATAGAAAACAGCCTGAGTTGGGAACACATTCCCCATGAACTTATGGCATAATATATGTTAAAATAATAAAAGACCTCTGAGTTGAAAAAAGTTAGCGAGAAAAAGATGCAGTCATTTAGGGACTGAGAACCTGGGTTTGATTCCTAATACCCACATCTGGTGGCTCACAACAGCCTGTAACTCCAGCTCCAGGGGATCTGACATCATCTGCCCTCCATGGCACCTGCACTCATATGCACATACCCACACACATACACATAATCTTAAAAAATAAATGTTTGAACAGAATGATAAACTGAATAGAAGCATCTGAAATCCAATAGGTGTAAAAGTCAGGAACTGTATCTAGGATCAGATTCTCAATAGCAGCTAAAGAAATTGATCTTTCCCACAGCTGAAATGAACAGCGGTGGAGGGATTTGGCTGATTACTGTATGCCCCACCTGTGTGAGGCATTTGGCAAACAGGACTATGTTTAGTAGGCAAATCACGTCTCTTGCACTGTTTTTTGATTTGGGATGCAGTCTTACTACATAGCCCTGGAGGGCCTAGAACTCACTATGTAGACCAGGCTGGCCCCCAACTCACAGAGATCCCCTGCCTCTACTTCTTGAGTGCCTGTACCATCACATCTAGGCTATTCACTATTTTTTTATTGAACCAGTCCATATTTATACCTTATTTAGCATGTGTTGGGCATTGTGTTAGTCATGAGACAGAATTCCTGCCCTCATGCAGCCTGTGCTTAGTGAGAGACAGGGTAAAGTGGGGCTTGTAGATGGACTTTTCACTCCCTCAGGCCAGTTCTCAAATAACCACACAGAGACTTATTATTAATTATAAATGTTCAGACAATAGCTCAGGCTTGTTACTAGCTAACTCTTGCATTTTAAATTAGTCCATATTTCTTATCGACCCTCTACCACATGACTTGGGACCTTTTCTCAGTATAGCAAGTTCATTTCCTGCTTCCTCTGAATCTCCTTATGATCCTGACAGACTCTTCCCCTTCTTATTCCCAGCATTCTCTTAGTCTGGTTCTCCCACCTAACCTTATCCTGCCTAGCTATAGGCCAGTCAGCTTCTTTATTAAACCGATCACAATGACATATATTCACACAGTGTACAGGAATATTCCATAGGGGCCGGAGACACAGCTCAGCAATTAAGAGCATGTACTGCTCTTACAAAGGACTTCAGTTTGGTTCCCAGCATCCATGTCCTGTAACTCACAATCACCTTTAGCTCCCACTCTGGGGAATGTTATGGCCTCTTCTGACACACATTCACATGCACATACCCCACACAGATGCATATACACATACATACACATAGAATTTTGAAATGTTAGGGGGAGAGGAGAAACATGTAAAAACTGAAGCCTCGTGCAGGGGTCTAGAAAGACCTAGCTACAGGGTGTATTGAAGATACCCCTTTGCATGAGGTAGGTAGGCCTCTCTGAGGAAATGACATTTCAGCTGAGGCCAGACGAATGAGCAGGAAATGTGGGGAGCAGAACATGCCAAGCAGGACAGTGAGTATATGGGCCCTTTGTCTTGAAGCTTGGTACAAACTCGGAAAAAGATTACTTATCTAGGTGGTAGTGGCACATGCCTTTAACATCAGCACTTGGGAGACAGAGGCAGGCAGATCTTTGTGACTTCAAGGCCAGCCTGATCTACAAGGTGAGTTCCAGGACAGCCAGGGCCACACAGAGAAACCCTGTCTTAAAAAGAGAGACATAGGAAACAAGCTCCACAGGGAGCAGAAACCAGGAACAAATCCAGCCCTGGGAGCCAACCCAGTCCTGGGACACTGGCAGACCAGGACTGAGCCAACGACCTGACTCATAGTCTGCGACCTCCACCAGAACCAGAGTGGGACTGAACCAGTTACCTAAGACACAGAGAGAACAAGATCCACCAGGAGCAGAAGCCAGGAGCAAACCCAGTCCTGGGACATGGGCAGATCAGGATTGAACCAGCGACCAGATCCAGAGTCAGCCATTGCCACCAGAACATGTCTAACTCCAAGCCAGAGACTTCTGCAAGAGGAGATCCAGACCAAGATTTACAGAAACTGATCAAAGCCAGCAGCCTAGGCCAAAGTAGGCCTGAGACAGCAGACTCCAAGGGAGCAGACCAAAGCACAGGAGCACTGAACTACCTCCAGGAACAGGAATAACGAACAGGGTAACTAGAACTGTGACACTGACTGTACCACAAGGAAAACCATCTTAGCTTTGGATTCACTGGCATCTAGAAGATTATTCAACAGAATCTCAGACAGCCCCAACCACACCTATTAGAGGAAAAGATGAGTAGAAAAGGTAAGATCACATGCTACACCACAAAGAGCAACACAATACCAGTAAAACCTAAAGACCCTACAAAAGTAAGACCTGAAAAAACAAATATGGATGAACCAGAAGAAAAATGATCTAAAAAATAACCTCAAGAGAATGTTTGAAATTCTTAAAGATGAAATGAGAAATTACCTTAAAGAAATGGAGGAAAAAACAAACAAAAAATTGGAACATATCACCAAATCACTTAAAGAAAACCAAGAAAAAGAACTCAAATATATAAAAGAAACTATTCAGGACTTGAAAACTGAGATAGAAAAAATAAAGAAAACACAAGCCAAAGGAATTATAGAAACAGAAATCATGAGAAAAAGAGCAGGAACCACAAATGCAAGTATGAACAACAGAACACAAGAAATGGAAGAGAGAATCTCAATCACTGAAGATAAAATAGAGGAAATAGACTCAAGAGTTAAAGAAAACATTAAATCTAACAAAAACTTAACCAAAATATCCATGAAATATGGGACAACATAAAAAGGCCAAATCTTAGAATAATAGGTATAGAAGAAGGAGAATAAGTTCAACTCAAGGGCACAGAAAACTTATTTAACAAAATCATAGAAGAAAACTTTCCCTACCTAAAGAAAGATATGCCTATGAAGATACAAAAAGCTTACAGAACACTAAATAGACTGGATCAAAAAAAAAAAGTCCTCTCGCCACATAATAATCAAAACACTAAACATACAGAGTAAAGAAAGAATATTAAGAGCTGCAAATGAAAAGGCCAAGTAACATATAAAGGTAGACCTATCAGAATTACACCTGACTTCTCAGTGGAGACAATGAAAGCCGGAAGGTCATGGTCAAGCATTATGCAGACATTGAGAGATCACAGATGCCAGCCCAGGCTACTATACCCAGCAAAACTGTTGATCACCATAGAAGGACAAAACAAGATATTCCATGACAAATCTAGATTTCACCAGTACCTAGCCACAAACCCAGCCCTTCACAAAATATTAGAGGAAAAACTCCAACCCAAGGAAGATGGCTACACCAACAAAAACACAGACAATTGATGATCTCATTACAGCAAATCCCAAAGAAGAAAAAAATGCACAAATTAACGCCACCAATGATGAAAACTAAATTAACAGGGGATAGCAACCACTGGTCATTAATATCCCTTAATGTAAATGGCAACATTCCCTTAATGTAAATGGACTCAACTCACCCATAAACAGGCACAGGCTAACAGATTGGATACGAAAACAGAATCCATCCCTCTTCTACATACAAGAAATGCATCTCAACCTCAAAGACAGATATCGTCTCAGAGTAAAAGGTTGGGGAAAAAATATACCAATCAAATGGACCCAAGAAACAAGAAGGTGTAGCTATCCTAATATCTAACAAAATAGACTTCAAGCTAAAATCAGTCAAAAGAGATGAAGAAGGACATTTCGTATTAGTCACAGGAAAAATCCATCAAGAGGAAATTTCAATGCTGAACATCTATGCTCCAAATACAA
Organism: Ondatra zibethicus; assembly: GCA_004026605.1. NCBI lineage: Eukaryota > Metazoa > Chordata > Mammalia > Rodentia > Cricetidae > Ondatra > Ondatra zibethicus. Next base: position 163,920 of record PVIU01000146.1, read on the forward strand.
GGGCACCCTCATATGTCAAAGAAACACTTCTACAGCC